>BQNB010032104.1:0-53444 GCA_026074375.1 Tanacetum coccineum
TTATTATATATTTATAATTATTTATATTATTTATATATTAAAAGGTTAGTTTCAAAATTATCAACGACCGTCTGTACACGGTTAAAGTAGGTGAGAGAAAATGTGAGGTCATTCGAACGTTTAGTTATCTCTTTTTAATAATATTTAAATTGATAACTTCTTTTATAAGAAACCATTTTGAAATAATATTAATTTTGAAAATCACTATTGTTTGTAAAACTGACCATGTGATTGATGTGTAATTAAGAACATACCAAGATTTTTTATAAATCTTATGTCTACTGATAAGTTCAGCGAGTCTAGTTTCCAAAAAATCTGGCCTCGAAAGTTTTTAAGGTCGGGAAGTCATTCAAATGCTGGTTACACTAAAAGTTGTCAGATCAGTAAATATGGGTCAGATTTAGGTCATGTTTGTGAGCGTAAAACCTATACTTAAAAGTGGAATTAAGCTTAGTCCTTCTACGGTAGTTAATTTCCATATGTCTATGGATAACCTGTAAAAAATTAGCCTCTGAAAGCATGTCTAAGTATGGTAGTTAGGGTGATATTTATTTGGTGTGCAATCAGATCCGAATTAGGACAGTTTTGAAGTTTGATTTTATTTAAGGTAGTTACACATGTAAGTAATACTTGGGAATCACAAGGTAGTTAATATACTCATAAATGAGCATGGTTGATTTTTGGTATTATTTATGAAGATCATTAAGTAAGGGTTTTGAGTACGTAAAGAGACACTAAAATTCTGTAATTCTGAGTTAATTGTAAGTAGCTAGTATAAAATGTTAGTAAGATGGTTAAGGTTGGGCATGGTGTTGGGGTAACCCATGACGGTTAACTAAACCCTTAGACCATACTTCATTGTGTGTTACATTGGACTTAGGCTTTTAGCTTGGTAGCGTTGTAACCGTGTTGTACTTATACTTTGTATAGTTGGATTTGTAGAGATTTGGAAGCTAGTCGTTTGAGATCCAGGTGGTTTCATAGTCCTCATTTACTATGTTTTCTTGGGATGGAAGTGATGCAAAATATGTTTTAAAATGTTTTGATTCTGTGATTATATGGTTCAAGTTACTCATGGACATTTAAGTAGCTATTATATGTTATGTGTTGCATGTTGTATGATGTTGCATTGGTCTTCGCCTACTTTGTGGGTAAGAGGTTTCGCCTACTTGGTGTGGGTATGAACCTGTTTGTGTGCGGATACGGTGCCAAGAGTCTGGGATTTAGGGATTTCATTCCTCTTCATAACTATTTTTGTTGCATTGGATCGGGGGACACATTCCGTCCCAATTGAGATTCTTAGTTGCATGAATGCTAGCATGTATAATAGCCAGCTTAATTGTCCTGCCATGTTTTGTTTTTTTTATATAATCACAGTAATTGATTTAAATCTTGTATTGGTGTCGTAAAACCTATGACTCTCATCAACCATTGTGTTGACGTTTTAAGCATCATTTTCAGGGGTCGAGCGTTATGATGGATGTGAAGTAAATAAAAGTGGCTAGAAAGACCATTAGGCTGCATTGGAAGTTCCCATTTGATTTTGTTTCGTATTTTGTTGCATGGATTCTTGAATGATTTTATTAGGTTTGTGAGACATTGTCTTTGTATTGATGAGACCTTTTTTTCATTAATACAAGATGCCGTTCTTTTGTTTTCGGTATTGTCATGACACATCGTGTCTTTTATATTAGTTATGCATGTAGTGATTCTCTATTGTTGACACCATTGTGTTGTGATGATATCCATGATGTTACGCCTCGTGTTTCTGCCTTGGCGGGGTGTGACATTTCTAGTCGGTATATCTTTGAAAAATGGTGTAATTAACTTTTAAAAAAATATTAAAATTGGTTAATTTTTGAAATGGGGAGGAAACTAACTCGTTTTTAAACAAACCCGAGCTAAGTATACATTGTTGTATCTAATACACAAAACGACGACAAGTACTTTTATGTTTTACGCTATATGATTATGTGCACTTCTTTGTGTCTTAGTTTTGTTAATAGAAATTATTAAGTGATTATTGCTATTTGTAATTGAGCTGATTAAATATCTAAATCAAATCCAGGTCTCTTCATTACTTCCTTTTTAATCTCAGAATCCTTAGGTACAAAAGCATTATTTTAATCCCATACTCTTTCAAATATAGGTCTAATATCTTCATAACTCATTCTCTTGAAATGACTCCGCTTGTATCCTCCTTGATTCTTCAAATATATACACATATTCTTCCTTACTTCAGCTTTAGAGAAAGATCTATTTTGAACTGCATGATATTATAGAACAGCAAGATCACTCTAATCAATATCATAGGCTTGATCAGCTTCAGCTACAACTTCTTATTCTTGTCTTGCTCTATCAAATTCTTCTTGTAACTATTTAGCTATTTCTGCATCCCTAGCAATCCTTTGTCTTTCTTCTTCATTAATCTGTTCTTGCAATCTAATAGCTTCTTCATGCCCAAATATTTCTTACTCTGATTGGTTCTTTGTCTTCTTCTGAACAGATTCATCTTCTTTCATAATAGCTTTTCCTTTATCTTTTCTCTTTTCTGCACTCCTTCTGATGTACACTAAATTTTCAGCAGTAGTACTAACTTCAGGAGTCGCACTAGCAGTGGTAACAGATACACTGGCAGTAGTAAATCCTTCAGCAGTACTAACATCAAAATCATATTCCATGTCTTACTCAGGTTGTACCAATGAGATTGTAGGATCTTTATCAATTTCAGAGATCTTCCTCCCCTGTTTGGAAGAATCCTCTTCAGCATCTTTATCCTCTGAAATAACTATCTTGGCCCTTCTCCTAGCTTTGTTTGTTTTGACTTTCTTCTCTAACTTTTTCACTCTTAAGATGAGCTTTGTAAGAACAAAACTATAAACCTTCTTTGTCTGCTGCATGTCATTCTCCAAAACTTCAACTATATCAGTCAACTTAGTAACCAAATCCATCAATTCATTTTATTGCAGACTGCCCTCATCACTTCCAAGTGTGTGAACTCTTAGGAGAGGTGAATCATGAGGCCTGGTAGGGATCTTATGCATGGTACCACTACCCTAACCTGCTTCTAAGCTAATGTCAGTAGTGGCAGCCCCTCCAGCATCAACACCCACACTTGTGAATGCAGCCTCATCTGCTACTTGGGTTTGAGTAGGAAACTAAGACTGAGGAATCTCAAAATCCTATCTGGTTATATCCCTAAGTGGCGATGATTGATGTGATTGATATGTTTGAGGTGATAAGGATGGTGAAGATGTTATTCTGGAAGGAGATGACGCAGGTGTAGTGATCATTGTAGGAAATAGAGGAAAGTCTGCCCCAGAATAACCCTTAGAAACCCTTTTCATGTTGCTAAACAGTTTTTGTGTAAGGGTAGGAGTAGGATAAGTTCTGGTGTGAGGTTAAAGAAGAGTCTTTTGTTTGTTTAAATAGATTTTAAGAAGGAACTTTTTTAGTAAATGTGTCTCCCCATGGTACAACCTTATCCTACATTTCATTTTTCAAAAAAACACATAGTTATCACAACAAAAAATCAAAAGCTCCCATTCCTCTCTATCTCTCTAGCCATGTTTGAAACACAACACACATACACACACAAAAAAATACATTTTTGTTTCATTTTGATCAAGAACATGAAGGTTTTAACATTTCTGGGTTGATTCTAATGGTCGTGGGTACATAAAAACAACGTTTGGATTGTTGGTTTCGTGCTAATCTCATCTTCAAAACCCTCTTTTGTAAGTCATTTTCTTTCAATAAATCTTGTACTTTTAGTAGTCTAATGATGCATAGATGATAGTTGTACGGTGTGTTTTCTAAAAATTAAAAGTGATAATCTACAAAATATATATATGGTGCGTTTGGTTTAAAAGAAAGAAAACGGGAAAAGCATGAAAAATAACACTTTAATATATTGGCTGTGAAGGTGATAAAACTTATTTTTGTAATATAGCTTATAGCTTATTTAGCTTATTTATGAGCACAAAAGTGATTATTTGGGCTTATTGGGTTTCGGCATTTAAAGGAAACAAAAAGAAAGTGGTTTTGGTCATTTACGTCTTTTGATATATTTTTGTAGCTTATTATTATAGCTTATTTTGGTAACTAAAATTACTCATAGCTTATCGACTTATTTTTAAGCTTATACGCCTTATTTTAGGCTTGTTTGGTATTCGACCCAACAAGGGGCAAATAAGTCGTGGCTTATTTGCTACCTTATTGAGGTCATGGCTTATTTTGTGACTCTTGTTGTAGCTTATTTTGATATTTATAAACACACGTAGCTTAATGGCTTAATAATAAGCTAAGGATAGCTTATTATGGGCTTAAAAGGGCACGGCCTAATAAGCTAGGCCCAAACTGTGGCTTAGTTTTTGTTCATGAACCTTGGCTTATTTTTGTGGCTTATTTGTTGGGCTTATTTTGATTTATTTAATTCTTGAACTTATTTTCTTAACAGGCTTTGATATTGGGCTCAAATCGGATTCTAAAAACTAGTAATAAGTTTTGGACTAACATTGGGCCTTAAGGCCCAATAAGCAAAAACTAAACGTTTTGAATGTTTAAAACGGATTTTTGAAAACATTTTACACTTAGATAGCTAAATTAGTCATCTGGAGAAATGTGTTTTGATAAATCATTGCGAAAACGTAGATTTTTACATTTTGTCGGAATTTAGTTTATTTGGGAAAAGTGTTTGAAAAATGAGGTCTAAGACCTTGGAGAGCGTTTTATAAACGAACGGGTCATGCCGAAATTTTATGAAAATATTATACTTAGAATATTTTTCTAAAAACTACTTTCTTAGAAATCCGACAAAAGACGAAATAATAAAATATTATTATTTTAATAAGCCGACTAAAAGACGAAAAATATATTTTTAATTTTATAAATTATAAAACTTCTCTAGATTTGTTTTATGAAATTATAACGCATCATTTCTTATAATCAATACAATTAAACTAGGTAGCTTGAGATTACCGAAACATATTACTTATTATCCATTATCTAGTTCTTGTTTGTTTTACTTGTCTATGTTCCTTAAAATAGTTTAAGTGTATTTTATCTAATGTACATATTTTGACATATCTTCTTCGAGTCTAAATCACCAACCACTACACAACCAATACTACTAAGTACAGTCATACGAAACATTTTCAAAACTCTTATGCATCAATTTTAAGTACACATTTCAAACATAATTCTAAGTTAAATGAATTGCTAGGTCGTGTCAGAAAGCCGTTGTACGCCGTTGTTTGACTATCATACTCTCGGCTACTAATTATCTTTGTTAAGGTGAGTTCTCGTAGCCCCACTTTTCAAACTATTTTCCGTTGGGGGAAAATGATACTCAAAACTATTTCAACTGTTTTTGCTTCTGTGCAAAACCTCTTATTCTTTGGACAATGCTATGTGCTTATGATTGCGTGTATAAATGTTATGTGAAATCTATGACAATGCTATGTGAATGCAATGAGATCTATTTATGCAAAGTTCTATATGGACTTTTGCTCACAACTACATATCAAATGCTTGAGTGCATACGCGTATGCAAGCCATATGAGTACATACATATATCATTTACCGACCTATGTTAGCTCCAGCTGATAGGCCTTAGGTACGGAGGACAAGTTCAACGCGTGGACCATTGACGAATGGTTGGTAGGATCAGATTACTATGTTATGCTATGATTTCAATGTCTATTGGATTGCTATGATTTTAAATGCCTATACTAGAACTATGGTTGATGTATACTAGTTGGGATACTAGGGTATGAAATGTTGATTCATTAGAAATCAAATTACTGCTACATGCATTTTGCTTTCATATTGCATAATTGTCCACAACTTAAATTCTAGCACAGCAACTGGGTTTACTCTAAACCTACGAGCTCACCAACTTTATGTTGACCTTTTCTAGTATCATTTTTATGTGATCAATATTTTGAATTGAAGGTAATAATGGGATTCAAGATTTATCAATGACTAAGTTGTTTTTTTCTAGACACATATGTTTATCAAATATTCAAGACTCCATTCAATGTAACTTTGTAAACAAAATTCCTTGTAACAAATCATGGTTTATCTTGTATCTTGTGTGATGTAATCAAAACGTCGCATCCTGTGTTTTCGCTCTTAGCGGGGTGTGACAGATTGGTATCAGAGCCAAGGTTATAGAGAATGCCTGTTTTTCCAAAATAAAAACGCAACTATAACCAAACTACAGTTTTCGTAAAACCTCAAACATGACAAAAGTTGACTAGCCCGATCAGTTCATAGTTTTTCCTAAAGTACACATAGCTTGATCAACTATGCCTAATTTACGAAGGATTACGAAATGATGGGGGTAATTCCTTAAGTTATGTTAGAGGGGGGAAGGACATAAAATTCTAATATCACCTAAAAATAACTTGGCCATGAGGGTACATATTGCATATATGTACTTTCACTTTATACTCTTACATGAAATTCTTTGCGAGTGCTAAAACCTAAATCATCATTGATTGCCTATTGACTTGCATGTTGCCTTAACTGCATTACATGACACCTTGAATGCCTGCCCCATTTCTATTACCCATGCTTATCTTGTATATTTGCCTTGCAAGCTCTACATGTGGCCTTACTACTATCTGATCTCAATCGCTTATACTTGGCCGACATGCTTGCCTTGCAATACTCTATATATCACCATGAATACTCATACTTTGCTACAGATTACTTATACAACCAGGCCTATACTATAATTTTCTATTTTGAATACTATCTTAAACACTGTTTTGGATACGTCCCAACATTGAGTTGTTGGACATCCAACGTTGAATACATTATTTTGGATATAGTATTTTGGTTATACTATTTGGAATACACTAGTTTGAGAACACTATTTCAAAATACTTTCTTTATATACTAATTTGGGTGCACAACTACTTAGTTGTTGCCCTATGTTAGTACACCACGGTTATCACATGCCATGTCTCCCCTACACTACTCACGTTACGGGAAAGTCTAAATACACCACATTCTAAACAGACGAATTGGATTATATCCTTAATCGCACTAAGAACAACTCGCAGACCGGCATAGTCGCAATTAGTGGTCCCATCCTACAAATTAGGGCTTTAGAGACTACAAATAGAACAATAAAATTTATGAGAAAGTGATACCCTCAGGATGATTTCTTCACGTCAGCCGTAGTAACAGTATCCGCCCTAGTGTTTGTGCTTCGGAGATGGTACCAATACGGACGACCTGAAGTCTTTCGGTCAAATTTTTTTTATACAATTGAACCGTTTTCATACAAACCTTACGAAGTACAAAATTTGGGATTCTTTATGATTGATGGTTTTAAATATAAATCGTTTCGAACACGTGTTCAAACGTCAATTTTCTTGAAAGTCAAAAATCCAGACCACATATAAAAAATCGCATAGTTGATACACAAAAATTTTACAGACATCTTTTCATATGACTATGATTAACAAAGACTTCAAACAATGTTGCTCCAAACTACATTTATGGTCAAAATTTTAAAAACCATGCCTTCTAGAAGGGACACACACTATGTCTAAGCACTATTCGGCCTTAGAAACGAAGCAAAGACCTCTGATTTTTAATAAAAAAAATTGAACGCTCCAAATCATTGACACTAGATTCTGCCCTTAGAAACTTTGATTTATAGATCATCGTCTTCAAATTCTCATACGCCTAACTACTCGTTCCTCCTTGATGTTTTCACATCAGGGGCTGCCTTCTGAAATCCTTTTATATCAACTATGAGATTACTAGCAATGATCATCCTTATTGTTCAAACTCTAACTAGTCTTACCCTTCTTTTCGGTACACGACATCAACAACTACTGTAACATTTCTCATTTTCAGGTTATTTACGACTTTAATTAATTCCATTATTTACTTTAGAGTTTTACGCGTTCGCTTTTAATTATTATCTTATAGTTAAATCGCGTAAACTAAAAATCAACGTGCAATGTAAACGGATATCAAACAAATTAAAGTTTACATCAAGCAAGTGTTATATGATTATTGGGAGTATAAATTATAACTTTTCATTATTTATTTTTGTTGGTTACGTAAAACACTTATGTTTCGCAATAAATTACATTCGGAGGTACCCGGAAGCACCTTTATCCATCTACACTCAAACAAATACCCACTCTTATACCCAATACCCAAAATTTACTTATTTTGTTTACTTATAACTCCCTAAAACCGGACCTAAGTGTTTACACAAGAAATAAATACAAAACTCCCACTAACTCCTATTCTTCACATGTGAAATCTTACACTTATGTACCCTTAGACCCAATTTACTAAAGATTGTCTCATCACATGTACCTCCCCCCCCCCCCATTTCAGCCGTGGGATAGCATAGGGAGGAGGAGAGGTCTTTTGACCTTGTCCTTAAACCACCTTAAGTCCTATGGTTTCAATTTAAGGTTGTTTAGGGTTTTCTTGCACACTATAAAAGGAAAGTCCTATGTAACTAACTTATACTCTTTCATGCAAGCAACTCAAAGCACACCATTTCTCTCTAAACCATACTAAAACCCACGGCATACTCTTTATAATTAGGGTTCCATATATCTTTGATTTTCTAAGGTATTCCAAGGGTATTAACATTCATTCTAAGGTCATCTAAGGTTACTCAAGGTGTTAACAAGCTTGGATTCGGGTTTAACAAGGAATTATCAAGAAAACATATCTAGGGTTTTCTTGATTAGGGTTTTGATTTTGGAAGCTTGGTTGAGGTTTATATCTTGTGTTCTTCATCCTACACATCCACTTTAAGGTCTATTTAAAGTATTTAATATTTATTCATTCATTATCTTTTATATACATGCTTGTTATATATGTTAGTCACCACCTAGAGTCACTTTTGTGTTACATAAGGTATTTAAGACCTTACTAAATTCGAATATTATGTTGTATATAGTAAAATGATACTTGAAATAAAGGAACATGCTTAATAAAAGTGTTAAATAAATTATGTGAATGATTTACAAATTAAATGGTGTCGAAAGTTTATTTACAAACTCATGTATCAAAAGATCACAAGGATATGGATTTCATTTGGACAAGTGTTATGGACTATTAGAGGACTTATTATATGTATGACATATATTAGGAAACTTGGTAAAATAATGGTGCAAGGTTCATAAATAAAAGTAATTATAAAACTAACTTTATTAATCAAAAACCCTAATTAACTTTTATATACCTACTGTTGGAATTCGACATTAAACCCATACATTTTATATTTTATTAAATTAGTACTCTTCACAAGGATCGTGAGCATGTAAAGAACTTGAAAAACAGATTTATAACGAAAAAGATATGACATTTACAAGTTTACATTAATTAAATGTATATAAGTGATTTTATAAAAGTTATTATATACATATACCTACTGTTTCGGATCTAAGATATAAAAATAAATATTTTGTAAACCTAGTACTTTTCATAACGAATCCAAGGGCGTAAGAAACTCGAGAAACGGAATTAAAATGAACGAGTTATGATTTAAATAAGTTACGTATAATTAATTCTATAAAAACAGTTTTTTATAAACTGTAATGAACAGTAAAAGTTACTGTTCATCAGAGGTTTAATTTTTATAATATGATATTTTGATAGATTTTCTCAATACGAAGTCGTGGACATAAGAAACTTGAGAAACGGAATTAAAATGAACAAGTTACGTACTTTATAAGATATATATAACTAATTATATAAAAACATTTTTATGAACTGTTATGAACAGTAAATATTACTGTTCATCAGGGGTTTACTTTTTATAAATATGATATTTTGATAGATTTTCTTAATACGAAGTCGTGGACATAAGAAACGTATAAATCGGAGTTAAAACGATAAAGATATGAGGTTTTAAAATCGCGCGTACTATTTTTACTTTTATACACTCTTTTTATAAAACAATTAAATTAATAATGAAATATCATTACGTAACCAATAAAAACATTAAATCATATATTTTTACAAATGATGCATTGGTAAATAAAAATAATATTTTTTACGGGTACAAGTACATATACTTTTTATTTAACAAAGTACGGGTTAATTATTAATTTAACTTTTAAAGATTTAATAAAAACTATTAGGTGGTGGTGTGACTATATAACATGTGATGCTTTATTTATACATAATACATTATACTCATACGGCCTATAATTAATTAGGTTGCATTCGGATTGCCGAGACGATTCACTTATTTGATTTAGATAATCAATCATTCACTTACGGTGAGTTCATAGCCCCGCTTTTATACAATTATATTGTTTTACAACTTTGGGGTGAGAAACATGCATCGTTTTACATTTGGACGCAAGTACCCTTTTAAACAAGTTACGAGTTGGCCTAAGTAGCTAAACCCACTATTGCCCACTATCATGAACTGTCAATTGCTAGTTAGCGAGCGCGAATGTTATGAATAGATCTATTTGGGATTGACATCCCCGTTCGGGTGAGTAGCGCTCATCAGTTTCGAATGTACTGAAACAACGAATGTATACATGTCGGAACAATTTGGATGTTGCGGGTTGAACATCTACATGGGCACATTTAGTGCATTAAATTGCATACATATATGTCGAGCTTCGGTGTCATGAGCTTAGTGCACTTCGTAATTACTTTTAAGATATTGTATGTGTTACATGTCTTACAATGGAAATCTTGTGGTCCTATTTTTATACATTTATTAAACCTGTGAATTCACCAACTTTATGTTGACGTTTTAAAGCATGTTTTTCTCAGGTCAATAAGGTACGAGAAACAAGGATACATTGGTGGTCACCATTTTGGAGTCATTACTATAAAGATTTGGATGCATTACATTTTGGGAATATTTGTTATGTCTTAAAATCTTTACTTTTCATGGATGAACTATTTAAGCTTCGGCTATTGTAACAAACAAGTCTATTTAATCCAATGTATCAATTTTAAACGACTCATATAGAGGTCGTTCTCATATCTTGTGCTATTGATCTATGAAGTAACACTCTCTAACCCATATTTCGCTGCGACCTATTTTGGGGGTGTTACAACTACGCTTACTCCTCCTAGGAAATAAGGACGCCACCATCGTGACCCCCTACTAACCTCGCTCACGCTACACGACTTAATATGAGAACCTTTATACGAAACATGTACATAGACTCTTGAGATCTGTACAGATAAGTTACCGTGTACCACACAAATATCGTTTTTATAATTCAAGACTACGACTGCCAACTCCATACTATGAATTTGATATTCCTTCGCATCTCCTTCAATTGCCTTGAAATAACCTTCTTCACATTGGGAAGTCTTCATTCTTACTTCTTCAACCGACCTGATCGATTATACTAGTAACAAGTGTTTGTGTTAACCTACAACAACTTATACCCCATTTCGTGCAAGTCATTTTGAATTTTGATGATGACCATATAGAGAACAACTGAATCCTTCTCTCCCTGATAGATACATGATGTTCTACAACACGACGCCTCCTTTTCATAATCTTTACCAATTTCTTTTCTAAACGAATCATGTAGAATATCTTAACACATATAGAGGAAGGATTCGTTTAGATTTTTAGAGAGAGAAAGATATGGTTGGATGAACACTTAGAGAGAGAAACCAAAGAAAGAACAATTAGATTAACTATGAGAAAAATGAACAACCAACACCCTCTCTATGTATGGAGAGGGTATAAATACATCAAGCTATAACCGGCCATAGGCTTAGTCATGGTCTTTCCATGTGTCTTTGGCCCGGTTAGCTTACTAACATTACATATAATTAATCTACTAGCTACAACTATCTATATTAGAAGTGACTGATACTTTTTGTATTCCTAACAATCTCCCCCTAAGGGAGGTCACTCCAATTTACAAAAACTTAAACCTAGCATAATATGCTTTGACTTTAGTCTTGAGCTTGTAGTCTTTAACTTCAATCTTTAACTTGTGAATTTATGTAGTGATCATTGACTTTAGGCTTTGACTTGTATCTTTGACTTGATATGAATGTGATTTAGAACGTCTTTGAGATCATCAACCAAGCATAATCTCTTAACAGCTTCTTGTGATCTTTTTCCTTCTTGTAATCTTGTGACTTCTAGACCAACATGCTCATACTGTTGTTGTTTCTTGGTCTTGAAATCTTGAATAAGACATCTTTCTTGAAATTCTTTAACTTTAACACTTCGTCACTTTATGGAGGATGTACGGTATCAACTTAATACTTTGTCGCTTCAAGAAAGACGTACGGTATCAGAGTAGCGGAAGTCTTGAAACATGTACTTGAGCTTTCATGATGTCTTTATATATGTTGGTCGAGTATGAGCATGTAGTATTGGCTTTGATCTGTCATCGGGAAACTGCTACCCCCGTCAGGAAATCTGCATAAATGGGTTAGTGATAAACAACATATATGGACGAAAGTGGCTTTGTCACTTTGTCAAATATGGTTGTAACAACCAGGGTTCCCCGTTATTCTGTATACATACTGCTTGTGATTAGGTAGAATTTCAAAGAATCTCTTTGACAGGGTTTCGCAGCTGCACTAGTCGTTCTCATTATCAAAGCGTCTCAAAGCAGACAACACGGTAAGAGTGAACCGGTAAGTTACTATATTCCTGATTAAGCCGTCAATTCATGTTCAGCATTCCTATGTCTAGATACCCTTGTGAGGCTTCCCATGGATATAAGATTGAAAATCGATTTAGAAAATCAGTCGATGTGTCAGAAGGCAAATGGTTTTTATAACACACCAACAGTTTTATCTTTTTCAAAATTCATTCGTCAATTCATAAGCTGGACCGAATCGATATCCAGTATCACAAGTTCGATATGTATAGGATCTCACAAGTCACCTACCAAGAGCTTGTTTGATGTTGGCTCAAGCAGGATTTCCATCTTAACTGTGAATACTTAAGTATCACTCAGATGTTCTGGCAAAATCACAGGAATAATGCGTAGGACTCTTAATATATTTCTTGTTTTTCACATTGTGTGAATTAGCAAGCATAAATTTGACAAGTGTCCTAATGAGATTTATAGATGATCTCTTTTGGCTCTAGACTCAATAGTGCACTTTGGTTTTAGTAATCGAAGGCTGGAGCATACTGCCACCTTTTCAATACCAACTAACTCAGAGTAAGAAAGTTGATAGAAATGCGTGTAATCTCTGTGAGAAATGAAATAGAAATCTTTTGAGAGATTCTGAGTGGCTAGGGAGGGTTATTCATTGCATCACTGGGTCTATAAAGTCAGTCTTCAATGTCAGCAATCATCTTTGTGATTCTAGACAGCAGATGTGTTGACCCAGTTTCTGCCTAAGTGTAAGGAGGGCTTCTTTCTTTTCACCCTTTATCTTAACTTTTCTTTTTAATTCTTCAACCCCTTCAACATTTACGAAGACTTCATAACTAGTATCTTGTTGGGTTTGTTCCAGTACTAGCTCTATCTCAGTCGGCACTTTTTCCTTAATCTCACTTTACTCCTTTTTTTCATACCTAAGGACTTCTACACTATCTAGTGGAATATCCCTAGGTAGATCCCTCCGGTTCTGCCTGGATCATGGGAATGAATACCTAGACTTAACCACCTTATAACTCCAATACATTAATTTAAATGGTCAATCTTTGGTACATCCACATTTCAGCCAATCACGTAACCATTTGCTCCCCCTTCATATGTGCATCGATTAATCAAAAGAGTTTAGCACATATATGGGTTAGCGTACACTTGAGATCATAAAAATCACATTATTAGCCATATATTTTAATCACATTTTCTCCCCTTATCAAAAATGTCAAATCTCTTGATATTTTGGTCATCAATTAATTCAAGTATTCATGGTTTCGGGGAAAAGATGTCCAATTATTCATAATCTGACTATTGGAACATATTAATGCACCCCTCAAATTATGAGGGTATTATATGGTGTTTGAGTATGTTAGTTTGAAAAAATTTGAATTTACCTAAAAATTCTTAAAAATTCATACTCAAACACTATATATGCCTAATTTTTAAGTCTTCACTACATATATACATATTCATAAGTTTATAAAATATACGAAATGACCTTATGATGACGAACACAATATGACAAAGTCATATTGTTTGTTGAAGTAGTTGGAGGTCAGTTCTGTAGTGCCTTCCACCAACAAAATTTTCGAGACTCCTCATCAACCTTCTTTCTTTCAACTACTTGTCAATCTCCTTGATCATGATATTAGCTCTTTTCTTCTATAATGTACTCTATCTTCTCTTTGGCAGGTACTCCATTAGGATATTCTTTGTTATGACATCCAGCGAAGTTCGAAGCCCAGTTAATGTCTTATCACTGAACTATAGAATTCATCTTATTGCATCAACCTATTTCTCTATTGTTGTCGACATAAATGAATCCTTGAGGGTCTTGATATGGAGTGTATGGGTCTCTTTTCCTGATGCCAGATTTGGTAGTTTCTAGCTTGGTGACGTTGATCTTCTTCTGGTAACTTTTGACTCCCAGTTGAAGATCTTCGACTCGCTTCTGAATAACCAAACTTCTGGTGAACATTCTTAATGCTATTGCGAAGTTAGAAAAATCATCGCCCGAGAGATTTGTAAGCCGATTCTGAACAACAAGGAGAAGCATGTCCTCGATATCATTGATACGAAGACATGGAAAGTCGCCTTCCTTGAATCTGTAAAGGTCGTTATCGACCCTTCTTACTACAATCTCTTTCAGATACCCATACCTATGTTTTCTCATTACCTCGACTTGAGTTACTGCTAGAATACATTTTGTAGAATATATATCATGTGTAGATTGTAGGCCTTGTGCATACCCATAGAAGGTCTTACGTTGTTCTCTCTAATGTGAGATTCCTCATAATGCATGTTTATCATAGGAAACTTTAACAGGAACCCATATATTTGGAACCATGTCTTTAATGCCTAGAAGATCATATTGAGCAGCCTTTGTCTTTGTAATAAAAGTCGTGTAGGTCATTGTCGAAACTCTTCCTTGCAGATACTTAAGATCATTGTTGAAGAAGTAGTCAACTGGTAATTTTTGACGATTTCTACTCATAACTAAAGGTAGGGGTTTGGTAAGATCAAATGGATAGTCACCGCCTTCTGGATTTTCCCAATTAAGTTTTTCTAAAAGAGTCTTGTAACATTCCTCAAAATCATATTCTAACTCAGCATAATTGGAACATATGCCTTTGAGAAGTCTGAACGTTGGTCCTAACAATGTCTCTTGAGTAAGATTGTTGATTTTTAGGCCGTTCATGATGAATGCAGAGAATTCTATAGGAGTGCTCATCAGTTCATCAAAGGTCTTTGACGGTTTATCAGTAGAAGATGCAAGAGTCATTAACCAGCTTTGAGATTTTCCTTTTTGTGGAGTCTTGCCAATATTCCAATCAGGATCAGTAGGTTCTTGAGGTTTTGTAGGTTTGGTGAACCAGTCACGTTTAGATGCAACCTTTTCCTTGGGTTCTTCATTATCATTACCTGTGTTCTCCTCTTGAACTTGTGGCATATCTGAATCTACAACCTCAAACTTTGGTTCCTCTGACTGAACAGACTTTCCAGATGATTTTGATTGAGACTTGTCACCTTTGGATAAGCCAGACTGTGATTCTTTAGCTTTAAGACATGTTACTGGTGTTGCATCCTTGCTAGTCTTCCTCTTCTTCAACCCTCGGTCTGATCCAGCGGAAGGGTCTTCATCTTTATCTTTGTCTTTTTGGATTCTCTTCAATGAATACACTTTACCATAAGTGGAGAAGATAGTCTTGTTGAGATCATATGATTTTATCAATCCTTCATAGCATTCTTTGTGTTCAGGAGCTGCCAGATATGATTCGCTTTTATCTATTTTGTCGATAAGAATTTTCTTTAACTCAAATTCTATAAGCGTTGCAGTAGTCTCGTATGAAGACTGTGGTTGAGAAGACTCCTTGGCTAGAACCGCCTATTCAAGTAACTCAATAACCATGCATTAGATTTCTAGTAGAGTAAAGTTAGAAACTTCCTTTGGCAGAATCTAAGGAAGTTGAATCTTAACTTGCTTAGTGATCCTAGCAGTGATAGATGCAGAAAGGTGGTTCATGAATTCATCTCTTGTGGCTCCTAGCCTTGCATCTAGATGATCATCAGCTAAAGCTGTCACTTGAGTGTGGAGATGATCCTTTTTTAGCTCAGCAACTTTTTTTCCAATGTTGTGACTTTGTTGTTGAATTGGAAGACGAATGCAAAATTAGGAAGTGCATATTGAGGATTTGTAGCTTCAGTTGTTGGTGGTGGTGTGGATGTTGATTGTTGTGGTGGAGGAGTGAAGGATGGTAATGATTGTGGGATGACGGTGGAGTATACTGGTGAAGATTGGTTATAACTAAGACATGTACTATAAGGAGTGTGGGTGTTTGCTGGTTTGGTACTTCATGATGGACATGAACATCCATTGGAGAAACAATTTCTACATATGTATGGGGAATATTTGAGAAGTTTAAGAATTTAGCTACCAAGTCAAATGAGTGAGAAGAGCTGGTAACTCGAACTTCAGTCTTCTATGGAACAGTAGAAAGTGTCACATAAGCATCTTCTATGACTTGTAAGATCTCCGGATTTTCATTCCCTTGTTGAACATTAGTCATTACAGCATCGGTACCCTCCTCTTGAATAAACCCTATATCAATATCAACTGGTTCATTCAGCCTTATATCCATATCATTATATAGCTGACTGGTAGTATAATCCATCTCTTCATCTTCATCACCTTCGGCTTTATTAGTAATCTTTGTTTCATCTTCATCATTAGAATCTTTGGACGGGGTTTTAACAAGTTCGTCATTCACTTCTTCTTCATCATCTTCATCTTCTTCATTTTCTTCTTGATCAGACTCTGAACCTGATTCATTCTCATCAGTTTCATGGTCGGAATTTGACTCGTCTTCATTGTCTGATTGGGTTTTGTCATCATCACTGTCATTCTCTTGATCACTGTCTTCACCACTTGAGTCTTTTTTATTATTGTTGTCATCTTCATCATTTCCCTAAGATTCAACTTCACTTTCAGATGATTCTTCTTCAGTTACATCAGAAACCCATGGTATAACACCAGTTCCTTCATTTGTAACAGAAGGTTTAATTTTTGCAGCATTTAGAGCAGTTTTGGTAACAGTACCAGAACCACTTGGATGAGTCTTATGAAAATCCCTCATACTCTTCCTTCGAACTTCCTCATACTGAGCATCTTCAGTTAAAGCCACTTGAGAGAGTAACTCAATTCCTTTGCCTCGAGTAACATCCACCTTATCCTTCTTCTTAGACAATGTCATCTCAGGAGTTTCTCTAATAACAACACCTCTTGCTGGAGCCTTAGTAGACTTCTTTACAGGTCTCTTTACTCTCTTTGACTTACCCGTAGGTTCTTCAGGTGAAACTGGGGCAGTAGTGAGTTGAGGAGAAGGTGGCTTCTTGAACTTTCGTGCCTTCTAAGGAGGTGTAGCTCTTGTAGCAAAACCAAGGTACATCTTGTAATCTTTGGTTTCCTTCATCTCAAGACTGGTCAAAGATTCAGGAAGTATAGCACCATCTATTTGAGTTGCTTCTTTTGCAGAGACAAATCTTAAAGTGTTAATCAAATAGTCATCCTTGGAGGTGTGCATCCCGATCTTGTTTCTCCAAGAGACTGTCTTGTCTTGAGTAAGGTAGTAGTGAATGATAACTTTGGTGAATTGAGGGTAGTACATCTTCTCTTACTTTTTGTAGGCTTTGTTGTCAATCTGGTAAGTGAAGTCTTCCCAAAGTAGTTCAACATAGTCCACATTCTTCTGATGGTACATACCCCAAAGGATTTGTGATTTGGAGAGACGAAGCTTATCAAGACCAGTTGTCTTTCTAGATAAACTTCTGTTAATGAGAGCAGCAAAAGTTCTCCCAAGGTTGATGCATCTGATCAACAACAACATCATTGAGTGAATTAATTTCTCTAGTGTGACCAAGATCTCTTAAGAAAGACACAATTTCTTCATCAGTAAGAAGTGCATCAAAGTCTTAACCCTGTACTCTAGGGTAGATCCTAAAGATATCTCTGAAGATTTCCATATTAAGTTTGAATCTCTTCCTTTTATCCATTTTGAATCTGTAGAAAGTATCATGCTTGTAAACTGAATCCCAGAATTAATGCATGTAGACTTCTAGAACATCTGCAGTCATGAGAAATGCAGAGTAGCATGGAGTGAGAGCAAGAGCATCCAGAACGACTTAAAATGTGAGTTCTCTTTGTATCTTTCCAGGATTAAGTCTTCTGTTGCATTTCCTAATCTCAAGTCTTTTCTCCTTGGGAACAAGTTCCAGATCAAGTTTGGTTTGTTGATCAGTAATGGAAGACATGATTCTGCTAAGATCTGTCACATACAGTTCATATACAAGGAAATATATATATTACTGAAAGACAATCTAGATCATGACGAATGATTATAGATGCAAGACTGATTTACGCTAGGAATTATGCACACAGATACTAGGCAAAATATTAACACGCATGAGACCAGGAGAAATACATAATCATACAACACACTGACTATAGGATATTTATAACAAAAACCAAGGCAATCACTAAATATTTCTAAGAAGAAACTAGACCTAAATTAATCACTAAGTGATAAGTTATGGTTTAATTAAACTTAGATTAGATTACGAGATTTGATTACCAAGATTACGAGATTAATTCATCTAGAAAAAATCATGTATAGTTGGCATGTATTAAGTTTATAGTTCGCCTGTGTTGACTCCAGTGTATAGTTCGCCTATACTACTACGTATAATTCGCCTGTATTAAGCCAAGTGTATAGTTCGCATGTGTATATGTGTATAATTCGCCTGCATTATTAGTAATGTATAGTTTGCCTATGTAAACATGTATAGTTCGCATGTGTTAACATTAGTGTATAGTTCGCCTGTGTATACACGTATAGTTCGCCTGTGTTACAACTAGTGTATAGTTCGCCTATGTAAAGACGTATAGTTCGCCTATATAATACTTACACCAACATTTTACACTTTTTCAAGCATCACTATCCATCTTAACTTGATCTCTTAGCATCTAGGAAACATTTGGGGTTTGGCATAAATGCCCCCTAAGGTTTACTAGAGCTTCTGTTTTCCTAATTAATTTAACCTAAGGTAAAAAGTAGTTTCACTAATGGCAAAACTAGTCCCTAAGGATTAGTAATCAAGAAAAAGTATCACATTTTGCAATAATACCCTTAATTAAACACATAACAAATAAAGCCTTGTTAAGTTAAAATTAATTAACTCCCCTTTAATTATTCACCCTTTATTGTTTAAAACCGTTTCCTTTTATCACAAATTGACCTTTTTGAAGAAGATATTTGACATTTTCTCCCCCTCAAACAATGACCCGTTTTCTATTTAAAGAGTTGTAGTCGTTGTTTGAGTGGTCAAATGTCTTTGAAAAAATGATTTTTTCTGATGAATTTCTGAAGATGATTATATTATTTTTGAAAATCAACACCCAAGAAATAAGATTTCTCTTATTTTGACACATAAGCGCACTGACACGTACACTTATGGAATATAGGAAGCACGGGTTGTGATGCAAAGTAATCACAAGCCTTTGCATGGTCATAAAGTAGACCATGCCCGAGAATAAATTCCCGTTGAGAGGTCAAGTTTTCTTTTTGAAATACTTGCCTTTAAGATGATGACCGGGTTGCTATCCGAAATAATAGCAAGCCATTTTTGGCATGTTTTGAAAGCTTTTGAACTTCTGCTCGAACTTCATTTACAGCCTCGTATCATTATTAAATGACATTTCAGAAGACATGCCAGAGATACATATTTTTATATTTTTCTGATTTTTTAATTTTTAATTTTGTTTTTGAAAAATTTATATCAAAGAAAAATATTTTTGAGTTTTAATGTTTTCTTATGTACATATAATACAGGATATGAGTTACCACCATCACTCATCCGTTTCCTCTGTTAGACGTTTCAACGTTTCCGGAGACATGCTTCTCATACCGAGCTTTTCGATCAAGAAGTTGAATCTTTCTCTTGGCAAAGGTTTGGTGAAGATATCAGCCAGTTGGTATTCAGTCCGGACAAAGTATAGCTCCGTGATTTCATTCTCCACTTGCTCCTTTATAAAATGGTAACGAACATCGATGTGCTTGGCTCGTGAGTGTTGAACATTGTTGCAGCATAGAGCAATCGCACACTTGTTGTCACAGTACAAAGGAATCATATTGAATTGAAAGCCATAGTTTGTTAGCTGTGAACGCATACATAAGATTTGAGCACAACACCCAAATAAGGCAATATATTCAGCCTATATACTCGAGATGGTGGTGCACTTTTGCTTCTTTGAAGACCAGCTAACAAGGTTATCACTTAAGAATTGAGCACTTCCTGATGTACTACGTCTAATGTCTTGACACCCCGCATGGTCAGCATCTGCATATGCTGTTAGTGACATATCGGTGTCCTTCGAGTACCAGAGACCCATGTTGATGGTTCCCTTAAGGTATCGAAAGATCCGTTTCACCGCTTGTAAGTGCTTTTCAGTAGCTAGGCTTTGCCTGATATCGAGCACATAAGCAGACTGAATAGATAAGGTCAGGTCTACTGGATGTAAGATATATAAGGGATCCAATCATGCCACGGTAAAGTATAGCATCAACTGGTTTCCCTTATAGATCTTCATCCAGTTTACTCCTTTCTACCATAGGTGTGTCGACAGAATCAGTAGTGAGTGTAACATTTCTTATTTTCAGGTTATTTACGACTTTAATTAATTCCATTATTTATTTTTAGAGTTTTACGCGTTCGCTTTTAATTATTATCTTATAGTTAAATCGCGTAAACTAAAAATCAACGTTCAACGTAAACGGACACCAAACAAGTTAAAGTTTACGTCGAGCAAGTGTTATATAATTATTACGAGGATAATTTATAACTAATCATACTTTATTTTTATTAGTTACGTAAAATATTTACGTTTCGCGATAGAAATACATTTAAGCGTACCCGGAGACACCAATACCCGTCTATACTCAAACAAATACCCACCATTTCACCAAATTCCCAAAAATTTTACCACTTATACTCCTTTAATCTCACCTTGCCGTCCCTACACATGAGATACAAAGAATCAAATTAAAATTTTCATCTAAAAACATATGTACTTATAATCATGATTAAACAATATTATCTTTTATCTAACATGTAAACTTAGTGTACTACTCATGGGATTCCAAAGCAAACTGTGTCTCCTTTTCTCTCCACACTCACGGAAACAAGTACACATTGGGACCAAGTTTAATTAAGACTTTTAATCACAACTAACATTGATACTTGAAGCTAGCTTAACCATTTTCCCATGCTCCATCTTTGTGACATCGGGGCCCCCATCTCTACATGGTCCATAGATTTTCTAGTAGTATTTTTACAAGAGCCTCGTATTATATATATATATATAAGAGCACTAAAGAAAGCTAACTCATACTTAACAAGTTGCAAGCAAAAACAAAGCATAAAATACTCTCCTACACACTTCAAACTCACGGTTTCAAACTCACCCATAAAGTAGTTGTAAATTTTGATGTTACAAAGATCATAAGCTCACTAGTATTATTAAGGGTTTGAATTAGAAGCTTGGGTTTTGGTATAATCAAGGGTTAAAGCAAGAAGATTTCTAGGGTTTTGGATCTTGGGTTTACTATTTTGGGTTAAAGCTTAAGTAATAGCTTGTGTTCTTCAATCCTCTACATTTCATAAGGTCTATTTAAAGTTTAAAGCATTCAATATTCATTTATTCATTATCTTTTATGTACATATTTGTTATATAAGTTAGTCACCACCTAGATTCATTTTTGTGATATATGAGGTATTTAGGAGCTTACTAAATTCGAATTTTATGTTGTATATAGTAAAATAATACTTGAATTGAAGGGACATGCTTAGTAAGAATGTTAAATAATTTATATGAATGATTTACAAATTAAATGGCGTTGAAGGTTTATTTACAAACTTATGTATCAAAAGATCACAAGGACATGGATTTCATTTGAACAAATGTTATGGACTATTAGAGGACTTATTATATGTATGATATATGGTAGAAAACTTGGTAAAATAATGGTGTAAGGTTCCTAAATAAAAGTAATTATAAAACTTGCTTTATTAATCAAAAACCCTAATTAACTTTTAAATACCTATTGTTAGAATTCGACACTTAACTTATACATTTTATATTTTATTAAAATAGTACTCATTACAAGGATCGTGAGCATGTAAAGAACTCGAAAAACGGATTTATAACGAAGAAGATATGACATTTACAAGTTTAGGTTAATTAAACGTATAAAAGTGATTTTATAAAAGTTGTTTTATGCACATACCTACTGTTTCAGATCTGAACTATAAAAATAGATATTTTATAAACATAGTACTCTTCATGACGATCCAAAGACATAAGGAACTTGAGAAACGGAATTAAAATGAACAAGTTACGTATTTTATAAGTTATATATAACTAGTTATATAAAAATAGTTTTCATGAACTGTTATGAACAGTAAATGTTACTGTTCATCAGATGTTTAATTTTTATAAATATGACATTTTGATAGATTTTCTCAATACGAAGTCATGGACATAAGAAACGTATAAAACGGAGTCAAAACGATAAAGATATGAGGTTTTAAAATCGCGCGTACTATTTTACTTTTATACATTAATTTTATAAAACAATTAAATTAATAATGAAATATCATTATGTAATCAATAAAAAAAATGTTAAATCATATATTTTTACAAATGGTACATTAGTAAATAAAAAATAACATTTTTCTTTACGTGTACAAGTACATATACTTTTATTTAACAAAGTACGGGATAATTATTAATCTAACTTTTAAAGATTTAATAAAAACTATTAGGTGGTGGTGTGACTATATAACATGTGATGTTTATTTATATATAATACATTATACTTATACGGCCTATAATTAATTAGGTTGCATTCGGATTGCCGAGACGATTCACTTATTTGATTTAGATAATCAATCATTCACTTACGGTGAGTTCATAGCCCCGTTTTTATACAATTATATTGTTTTACAACTATGGGATGAGAAACATGCATTGTTTTACGTTTAGACGCAAGTACTCTTTTAAACAAATTACGAGTTGGCCTAAGTAGCTAAATCCACTATTGCCCACTATCATGAACTGTCAATTGCTAGTTAGCAAGCGCGAATGTTATGAATAGATCTATTTAAGATTGACATCCCCGTTCGGGTGAGTAGCGATCACCAGTTTCGAATGTACTAAAACAACGAATGTATACATGTCGGAACAATTTGGATGTTGCGGGTTTAAACATCTACACGGCCCATTATTTGCATTAAATTGCATACATAGATGTCGAGCTTCGGTGTCATGAGCTTAGCGCACTTCGTAATTACTTTTATGATATTGTATTCGTTACTTATCACAATTTTAGAAATCTTGCGGTCCTACTTTATACATTTATTAAACCTGTGAATTCACCAACTTTATGTTGACGTTTTAAAGCATGTTTTTCTCAGGTCAATAAGGTACGAGAAACAAGGATACATTGGTGGTCACCATTTTGGAGTCATTACTATAAAGATTTGGGTGCATTACATTTTGGAAATAGCTGTTATGTTTTAAAATCTTTACTTTTCATGGATGAACAATTTAAGCTTCGGGCTATTGTACCAAACAAGTTTATTTAATCCAATGTATCAATTTTAAACGACTCATATAGAGGTCGTTCTCATATCTTGTGTTGTTGATCTATGAAGTAACACTCTCTGACCCTTATTCCGCTGCGACCCATTTTGGGGGTGTTACAGATTGGTACCAGAGCCAAGGTTATAGAGAACCAGGTCAAATGATTTTACTTGGACTATAACCGTTTTCACAAACATTGCATCATACAAAAGTTTTTTTTTGGGACACATACACTATTGAGTTGCATTTGTTAATTATACTAAATGCTTACGTAATTTATATACGTACATACCTTATCATATATATATACCTACCCTACCTTGCGTATATTTTACACTTGTTTATATAAGAGTTATTATATAAATACTAGAGCATCTCTTAGGACAAAGTATGCTATAAACTCGTATGTCCTAAACATTATCTAGACATTAATCTATCTTATATAATATTATACCATCACTCATTCATACCATCGCCCATTCATACCATGATGCCATTTCGCCATGTCACGTTTATCTTACATACTATACTTACATAAAGCCCTAAATTGTCACAATGCCATGACCACACCTTGTCATCATATCTGATTCTAACAATGAGAGTACTACCTCACCCATGAGACCCGTACCACTGTCACCTACCGATATCCACTACTTTTATCAGATTTATCACCTTCATCTCGTAAGAGATCTAGACCACTCTCTCCATCACTACCACCACCACAGCATACTAAGCCAATTGGGGATAACATATAGGCTAGCATCTGGAATCTTGAGAGGCACTATGGCCCATAGACAGATAGATTAGTCAGTGTAGCTCCATTTGTATTGTATCCCACTAAACTTGAGTAACACTCGGTTGGTAGCATTAATGAAAAGCTTGTACTCTTTTATTCAGGTAAAACGATGTATTAAGTATTAATCTACATTGTTGGTTATGAACATGCTACTGTATGATGTCGATTTATTTATGCCATGGTTGCTCTCACCTTATACCTCTGCATGACGTGATCTCACTTTATATATATGTTGTGATCATGGAGTGTCATGATTTTACCTTGGATGAAATCTCACATACATTTTATTCCATGCGACCTTCAGGAAACAATGACAACCACAAAGAAAGGGATGAGTTTTGCGGAAGTCGAACAGATTATAGCCCAGCGAGTGGCTAATGCTATCGAGACTATTGCTATCTATGAGACAAAGACCCGCATGGCTCGCGAGTCAACGAACCAGATCAAACAGCAGGAAGGAAAGATAGCAAAGGATACTAACGACAAGAGGAAGTGGAAAGATGACCACAAGGGAAGCTCTAGCCAACAACAAAACAAAGAACCTAAGGCGATTAAAGCACATGTTGTCGGGCCGAGCAACAAGAAAGGCTATGCTGGAAAACAACCATTGTGTAACAAGTGCATGTTCCACCACACTGGCTTGTGTGCAGGAAAAGGTGGAAATTGCAAACTTTTGGGTCATCAAACTAGACATTGTAGGACACCAGTCCTCAGAGTAAAACAAAGCCCCTCGGTGACAAAACAGAAAGCTAAAGTTATCTGTTATAAGTGTGGAATACTAGGACATTTCAAGAGTGATTGTTCAAAGTGGAAATTTCATAAACGTATAAACGAGTACCAGAAAGAAAAAGCTCTCAGAGGCTCAAGTGTCGTAGCAAATAATGTCCATGCTTAGAGAGAAACCCTCTTGTAGTGCCTAGTGAACCATAAGCGGAAACTCTCGTAGACTTTAATTCCAATAGGAAATTGTATTGTACTTTCTTTTGAATTTCGTTGTACGCGTGGATGATTTAAATTATCTATCAAATTATGATATTATGAAAACTTCATCAATTTTATTTCAACTCCCTATGTATTCATACAAACCACTTACTAAAACATCATGATTTTATGAAACACATCACTATCACACGCTAAACTATTTAGCTATCCCTCATAAACTATTTCCATGGTCAATTTTCAAAACTATCTTGTTATCCATTCATAAACAATTTGTTACCTCAACATAAACTCCTTACAATTACATTATGAACTATCACGTGATTCCTTTGGAAACTATTTTGGTATCATCTCATAAACAATTTTAGTGTCGTCTCATAAACAAAGCCGATGCCATTTAACAAACTACCTGGTTATCGATTAATAAACTATCATTTTATAAACCATTTTCCTATCATTGGCAAACTGTTTTTACCATCGTTCGGTAAACTAAAGTTCTATAAACTATTCCACAGTCGCCTTGTAAACAATTCCACTATTGTAATAATCTGTCTTACTATCATAAATAAATCAGTTCACTATCGGGTTATAAATACGCATTTTATAAATTGTTTTACTATCGCTTTGAAAACTATTTTACTGTCGTAATAGACTATTTTACTATCATCTAATAAGATACCGCCTTATTAACTATGTTTTTACCATCACATAAACCATTTTACTGTTACCTAATAACCTATTTGGGTATTACCATGGAAAAATTGTTTTACCATCACCTTATAAAACTTTTGCCAACATTTATAAATTATTTCACTTGTGTTTTATAAACAAATTTACCATCACTTGTAAACCACTCAACTAATACTTTGTAAACTAAAGACTAGTTCGTCATTACCTTATAAACAAGGTTACTATCATTATTTTTTTTCAATTCCCCCACCATCATCTTATGAAGTACCTTCTTGATATCATATATACTATTTTCTAAACATCTTAAAAGATACGTTACTAACACTTTATGAATTACCTTGTCCTTACCTTATGAAACCATTTTTCATCACATAAATTACTTTATTGTCATCCCATAAGTCATTTAGCTATCGTCATATAAACCATCATACGATTTCTCGCAAACCATTTTATTTTCATTCTATCAACAACCATACATCCACCTTGTGAATTATATTGGCATCTTATAAAAACTCTTTGATACTTATTTATGCATAGCATAATTTTGACGAAAATAAGCATCGCATCGTTAGCCCTCAAATATACATAACCTGATCACCTATGCATAATTCAGGAAGGACCATACCATGCTAAGAATAGTCACCATAAAACTTTTGTCAGGAACTAATTTCCTATTTATATCAAGCTTTGTGTACGTATTCATATAAACGTGTTTGACATAAGAAACTAAGTTAGTAATCATAGCAACTAAGAAGACCCTTACGCCATCTCAGTGTTGAAAGTCGACAATATCTTACACTAAATCCTGTCTCAAAAGCCAAGACGCATCATTAGTTTCCCTAGGACAATTCGCCATCAAATTGCTCGCTATTAGAGAATTTACTAAATCGCCCACCCAACGTTGACAAAATGCCATGAAACTTAGTCTTTGTAAGGCCATCATATGTATGAAGTCCGTTATCACCCTAGAGAGGAGAACGTTATAACTAACGCCTTAAGTCGAAAGGAATAGATAAGACCATTAGGGTTTAAACCTTAATCACCACAATAAATTTGAAACTTGAATGATTAAGTTGAGACAACTAAGGAGGAAAATACCGAGGATGAAAAATCTTGGGTGGCGTATACGAGGATCGAGTGTCTACTCGGAGATCGACCTGAGATCGGGTTAGTATCAACTAAGGGTTCGGGAAGAAGACATTTCGAAGACCATGTTCAAAACTCGATATGGACATTATGAATTTCAAGTTATGCCGTTTGGTTTGACTAACACACCTGCTGCATTTATGTATCTCGTAAATCGGGTGTGCAAACCATATTTGGATAAATTCGTGATTGTCTTTATTGACGATATTCTGATATACCCGAAAGAGAAAGCAAGAGCATGAAGAACATCACAACTTAACCTTGGAGATGCTTAAGAAGGAACAGTTGTATGCCAAACTCTCTAAATGAGAAATTTGGATTCCTAAAGTACAGTTCCTTGTTCACGAGATTGACAGTCAGGGTGTTCACATGGATCCTACCAAGATCGAATCCATTAAAGAAAGGGGCATCTCCTAAAACTGTAACGAAGATTCGTCACTTTTTAGATTTTGCTGGTTATTACCAAAGATTCATTGAGGGATTCCCAAAGATCGCCAAGTCAATAGCCAAACTTACTCAAAGGAAGGTCAAGTTTGATTAGGGTGACAAAGAAGAAGCAGCTTTTCAGTCGATAAAGCAGAAGTTGGGACCGCATGCGGACGAAAAACTGTGTTTGAATAACAGGAGTTGGTTGCCGTACTATGGCGATCTCAGGATTCTGATTATGCATGAGTCTCACAAGTCAAAATATTTTGTTTATTCGGATCCTGATAATATGTACCAAGACATGAAGTAATTATACTGGTGGCCTAACATGAGAGCCAACATTGCCACCCACGTTAGCAAGTGTTCGACCTGTTTAAAGGTGAAAGCGGAACACCAAAAGCCATCTGGCTGGTTGGTACAACCAGAGATTCCTCAATGGAAGTGGGACAATATCACCATGGATTTTGTCACCAAACTCCCAAAGACGCAAAGAGGAAACGATACCATTTGGGTGATTGTTGACCGACTTACTAAGTCTGCAATCATTTCGCCGATGAGAGAAACATATTCCATGGAGAAATTGGCAAGAATGTGCCTAAAGGAGGTAGTCACGAGACATGGGATACATGTCTCAATCATTTGTGATCGTGACCCTAAATTCGCATCAAATTTCTAGAGATCACTTCAGAAGGCTTTTGGCACTAGCTTGGATATGAGTACTGCATACCATCCGCAAACTAACGGATAAAGCGAGAGGACTATCCATAATCTCGAGGATATGCTACGTGCTTATGTGATCGACTTTGGAAATGGTTGGGTTAAACATTTGCCACTAGTTGAGTTTTCTTACAACAATAGTTATCACGCCAGCATCAAGGGTACACAATTTAAACCACTTTACGGTCGAAAGTATCGTTCACCTGTTTGTTGGGCCAAGGTTGGAAAAGTTCAACTCGTCGGTCCATAAATAGTTCAAGAGAAAACCGAGAAGATTGTCCAAATAAAGCAAAGAATTCAAGCCGCGCGAGATCGTCAGAAGAGTTACGCCGATGTGAGGCGTAAGCCTTTATAATTTCAAGTTGGTGATCGAGTAATGCTAAAGGTTTCACCTTGGAAAGGAGTCGTACGTTTTGGCAAACGGGGGAAGTTGAACCCGAGATATATTGGACCTTTCAAGGTGTTAGCCAAAGTGGGAACCGTTGCTTATAGACTCGAACTACCTCAGCAGTTAAGCAGGGTTCATAGCACGTTTCATGTATCCAACCTAAAGAAGTGTTTATCCGACGAGCCATTGGCAATTTCGTTAGACGAAATACACATTTATGATAAACTCCGCTTCGTTGAAGAACCAGTGGAGATTATGGATCATGAAGTCAAGCGATTAAAGCGAAACCGTATTCCCATCATCAAAGTTCGATGGAAATCCAGGAGAGGCCCTGAGTTCACCTGGGAACGTGAAGACCAATTTCAGAAGAAGTATCCGCACCTTTTTGCTAAACCCGTACCTTCGTCAAGTGTCGCGACTTGAGCCTTGGGGACAAGGCTCTTCTAACGGGTGGGGACTGTAACATTTCTTATTTTTAGGTCATTTACGACTTTAATCATTCCATTATTTATTTTTAGAGTTTTACGCGTTCGCTTTTAATTATTATCTTATAGTTAAATCGCGTAAACTAAAAATCAACGTTCAATGTAAACGGACACCAAACAAGTTAACGTTTACATCTAGCAAGTGTTATATGATTATTAAGAGTATAATTTATAACTTTTCATAATTTATTTTGGTTGGTTACGTAAAACGCTTACGTTTCGCAATAAATTATATTCAGGCATACCCGAAAGCACCTATACCTATCTATACTCAAACCAATACCCACATTTATACCCAATATACAAAATTTAATCCTTTTATCACTTATTAAGTGCATATGGCCGGATATAGATGTATACACAAGAAATGAATCCTTAAAACCCACTAAGTGATACCTTTACATGTGATAAGCCTTACACAAGTACACTTACACATCCCATTTTTCTAGTAATTGTCTAATCTTGGTCTTTTTCTCTTACACCATGTACCATTACCACTCTTCCTAGTTCATGG
Source organism: Tanacetum coccineum (assembly GCA_026074375.1). NCBI lineage: Eukaryota > Viridiplantae > Streptophyta > Magnoliopsida > Asterales > Asteraceae > Tanacetum > Tanacetum coccineum. The sequence goes on from BQNB010032104.1 coordinate 29,904, forward strand.
TTTATTGAGTTGGTATTGTAATACTCTTTGCTATATATAGAAAGTCCTAAGTATAATAAACATACACTCTCTCCATTTACAAGTAAACTTCACATATTTCTCTCCCATTTCAACCTCAAACCCACGGCTCAAAATTTCAAGCTAGGGTTTCCATACAAAGTTCATTCTACAATTATCCCAAGCATTCAAGCATTGTTACCAAGCATATCTAAGGTCATTCAAGTGTATTGGAAGCATTGGGTTGGTGATTTATCAAGAATCATACAAGAAACTAATTAGGGTTTTCCTAATTAGGGTTTGATCTTGTGATTGATTATTTGGGTTTAAGCTTAAGTAAAAGCTTGTGTTCTTCAATCCTCTACATTTCCTTAAGGTCTATTTAAAAGTTTAAACATTCCATTCATTCATTAAATTATGAACATGCTTGCTTATATATGTTAATCATCACCTAGGTTATTTTCATGAAATTATGAGATATTACAAGGGTATATATGATTCGGATTTTTATAATATGATTCGTGAAATAATACTTAAAATGAAAGTACACATTATATATAAGTGTTAAATAATTTATATGAATGATTTACAAATTAAATGGTGTTGAAGGTTTATTTACAAGTTGATGTGTAAAAGATCACAAGAACATGGATTTTACTTGGACAAGTGTTATGGACTTTTAAAGGACTTAATATATGTAAGAGATATGGTATAACACTTGATAAAAGAATGGTGCAAAGTTTCTAAATAAAAGTAATTATAAAACTTGTTTTATAAATCATAAAACCCTAATTACTCTTTAATACCTACTGTTTGGATGCGACATTAAACCCATACATTTTATGTTTTATTAAATTATTACTCTTCACAAGGATCATAAGCATGTAAAGAACTTGAAAAACGGATTTATAACGAAGAAGATATGACGTCTACGAGTTTACGTTAATTAATCATATAAAAGTGATTTTATAAAAGTTGTTTTATACAAATACTTTTTGTTTCAGATCTGGTATATAAAAATAAATATTTTATAAACATAGTACACTTCATGACGAATCCAAGGACATAAGAAACTCGAGAAACGAAATTAAAATGAACAAGTTATGTATTTTATAAGTTATATATAATTAATTACATAAAAACAGTTTTTATGAACAGTAAATGTTACTGTTCATCAGAGGTTTAATTTTTATAAATATGATATTTTGGTAGATTTTCTCAATACGAAGTCGTGGACATAAGAAACGTATAAAACAGAGTCAAAACGATAAATATATGAGGTTTTAAAACCGCGCGCACTATTTTTACTTTTATACATTATTTTTATAAAACAATTAAATTAATAATGAAATATCATTATGTAATCAATAAAAACATTAAATCATATATTTTTACAAATGATACATTAGTAAATGAAAAATAATACTTTCTTTATGGGTACAAGTACATATGCTTTTATTTAACAAAGTACGGTTTAATTATTATTTCAACCTTAAAGATTTAATAAAAACTAGTAGGTGGTGGTGTAACTATATAACATGTGATGTTTTATTTATATGAAATACATTATACTTATACGACCTATAATTAATTAGGTTGCATTCGGATTGCCGAGACGATTTAATTATTTGATTTAGATAATCAATCATTCACTTACGGTGAGTTCATAGCCCCGCTTTTATACAATTATATTGTTTTACAACTTTGGGGTGAGAAACATGCATTGTTTTACGTTTGGACGCAAGTACTCTTTTAAACAAATTACGAGTTGGCCTAAGTAGCTAAACCCACTATTGCCCACTATCATGAACTGTCAATTGCTAGTTAGCGAGCGCGAATATTATGAATAGATCTATTTGGGATTGACATCCCCGTTCGGGTGAGTAGCTCTCACTAGTTTTGGAGGTCCGAAACACGAATGTATACATGTCGAAACAATTTAGATGTTGTTGGTTTAAACATCTACACGGGCCCATTATTTGCATTAAATTGCATACATAGATGTCGAGCTTCGGTGTCATGAGCTTAGCGCACTTCGTAATTACATTTATGATATTGTATTCGTTACTTATCACAATTTTAGAAATCTTGCGGTCCTACTTTATACATTTATTAAACCTGTGAATTCACCAACTTTATGTTGACGTTTTAAAGCATGTTTTTCTCAGGTCAATAAGGTACGAGAAACAAGGATACATTGGTGGTCACCATTTTGGAGTCATTACTATAAAGATTTGGGTGCATTACATTTTAGAAATAGTTGTTATGTTTTAAAATCTTTACTTTTCATGGATGAACAATTTAAGCTTCGGGCTATTGTACCAAACAAGTTTATTTAATCCAATGTATCAATTTTAACGACTCATATAGAGGTCGTTCTCATATCTTGTGTTGATGATTTATGAAGTAACTCTCTGACCCTTTTTCCGTTGCGACCCATTTTGGGGGTGTTACAGATTGGTATCAGAACCTAGGTTATAGAGAACCAGGTCAAAAAAAATTTTACTTGGACTATAACCATTTTTAAACATTGCATCATACAAAAGTTTTTCACAGGACACATACACTATTGAGTTGCATTAGTTGGTTATGCTATATGCTTTCGTGATCAATATACATGTTTATATTATACTACATATATACTATGCTGGTTTTATATATATGCTGGTTTTATATAATATACTTATATAAGTTTATTTATCTTTCTGCAGTCATGTCTTCTGCATCATCCGCTGTCACCTATACCTCTATATACACTGACTCCGAACCAGGAAGAGTCTTTTAGGGAGCCGATGAGGAGATATCTGATAGAGGTTCTCCATGAGTCATCGTATGCGGATACGATGGACTTCCTATGCAGCCAGTAGCCCCACCATCTCCTGACTATGTGCCCGGGCCTAAGCACCCACCATCTCCTGATTACGTGCATGGTCCTGAGAACCCACCATCACCCATCGAGATACCATATATATCAGAGCCTGAACACCCTGAGTACTTAGTACCTTCGGAGGATGAGGCACCCATAGAGGACTAGCCTCTACCCACTGATGCCTCACCTGCAGCCCTATCACCGGGCTATATACCTAATTCTGATCCAGAGGAGGATCCAGAGGAGGATCCGGAGGAGGACTCTCTCATCTGATTCACGCACAAACACACACAAAAACACACAGTGCTCCATCACCACTAATCACCGCTGTTAACCACCATCGTCACCGATCATCGCTGTTAACCACCATCGCCACCGATCGCCACCGTTAACCACCATCACCATCGTTCGCCACCGTTAACCACCATCACCAAAAACGAAAAACCCCCAATTAATAAAGAAGATGAGTTTTTCAATTCAAATTACACAAGTAACTGTTATTTTGTTTTATTTTTATTATAATTTAATTGTAAGATTGTGAATTATTATACATTTGAAGTTATTATCATTGCTCAAATTGTAAATACGTCACATGTGAAAGTATAGATTACAATCTGGTCTTGATTGTTATAAGCGACTAATTAGTTTGCGTAAAGTATAATATAGCAGAGATTAAGTTTATTAAGAGTATCTTCGCGCGTGAAAAGTTTAGTAATAGCGCGCGTGAAAATATAGGAGATATTTTTCTTCACATGTGAAAAGTTTAATAAAAGCATCTTCACGTGTGAAAATATAGGAGATATTTTTCTTCACGTGTGAAAATATATGAGATATTTTTCTTCACCCGTGAAAATTTTAGTAAAAGCATCTTCACGCGTGAAAATATAGGAGATATTTCTCTTCACCCATGAAAAGTTTAGTAAAAGCATCTCCACGTGTGAAAATACAAGAGATATATTTCTTCACCCGTGAAAATTTTCTGGAAGTTGCGCTATTTGACAAAACAATTTTGAATGTGAAAATTTTCTAGCTAGTTAAGGTCTCCACTTCCAGTTCTCTTGTTTACTATATGTAGTGTTGTACGAGAGGTTGCAGTTCGACCCATTTACTTGTAGACGGGTCGATAAATATATGGTTATTGTTCTAACGGTTATAGGGTAAAACCTGTAAAAGGTTTGTTTAGGAAATGAGTCAATGGGTCAAAAGTTACAAGGTTTGAAGGGGTCGAGTTGAATAAAAATATTGCAGACCATGGAAGTAAAAGGTTTGGGTAGGTTTGAAGGGGTCACGTTGAATAAAAATATTGCAGATCATGGTTAGCTTTGAATATTGTAAATGATTAGTTATCACACCTGATTATATTTTTGTATGACTAAACCTATGTTTAAAAAAGCGAGCCTTTTAGCGCCTGAGGCGTGTTTAGAATTGTTTATTTTAACTGCTTATATATTTAAGAAGATTTCTCAAAGCGCTTAGAACTTTAGAAATACAAGCACATATACAGTTATAAGGAATCCCAAACACCCTCGTAATTTGCTTGTAAACTCCTACTAAGGAATGGATGGTATTGGAGTTAGACTGGTGAAGGAAGTTGCAGTCAGCGTAGATGCATTCACTGAGGAAGAATATGTTTCTCAGTTTAAATTGTATAAAGAATTCATAAGCATTGCTTCCATTGACAAATCATAGACCTTCAAGTCCCCCAATGGTATACGTACTTCATTCTCATAAGTGCTATGATTGTACAGATGTAATCTGTATTTATTGATAACCTTCTACTTTTTGAATATAGTATGGTGTTTTAATAAGGCATTAAACTTATATTCTAGTCTCGCTGATGGCTTGTTTTTTGCTTTAGTTGTAGTGTGATGTGGATGAGTTGCTATAACAGTGACAGGCAAAGCAAGCATTCCTCAGATAACTTACTCAAACGAGCTTATATATGGAGAAACAATCTATGTTTCTTCAAATGGCCTTCCAGTAAAAGCAACATGCTTTGAAACTGCTGGGCATTCTTTTTACGATGTTGCACTCAAGCTCGTTGGTTGCTTTATGGAGGAAAAGTAGAAGATGACGATGAGATTAATGATAGTTTGCCTAAAGACAAAGAGCCTGATTATATGCAATCAGCTTTTAGGTACTCATTCAATTTAGTTCATTTTATATTGGGCGTTTCATAGCTCAAGTACTTTATTGTTGTTATTCTGCTTCAATTTTGTAATTTAAGTGATTATTGAGTTTATTTAGGTTTTACTGGAATATGATTAATTATTAGTGTTTGGTTTATGGATGAAGGTGTAGTGAAAGGGAAATTCGTAATTAATATAGTTGTTGCGTTAAGCTCAATTATCGCTAAAAGTGCGGATAGTAAGTTGTGCGCATTACTGATACTTATAAAAGTGTCTGCTTTTCTAATTGTTGTGCTGTATACTTTCTAGGATACGAGTTTTAGATGTTAAGGTTTAGATTATGTGAATGTGTGCGTTTGGATTGAAATCAGTTAAAATGGGTAGGGAGCTGATTAGGCTATTTGTAAGTTTGTAAATAAAATATTACGAATGCAGTCCACTTTTTTAGTTATGTGCAGTTTGTGCGTTGACTTCGTGCATAGTCAACTCATATCTTAGTGTTTGGTTAATCAGTTGTAGTCATAGTTATGTGTTTGGTTAATCAGTTGTAGTCATAGTCAACCCATATAAAAAATCTGAGTTAAACTTTCTACTGATTTCAGTCCACTTTTTTAGTTATGTGTAGTTTGTGCGTTGACTTCGTGCATAGTCAACCCATATCTTAGTGTTTCGTTTATCAGTTGTAGTCATGTGACCATATTTTAGTGTTTGGTTCATATGTGCTACACTTGGCATTCTGCTTTATGGTGAGTTACATGTTCCATAGTTTGTGCTTATGTCCCAGGAATTATTTGTGCTCAGGATGCACCATTTCACTAACACTTGTCCTGGATGAGTCGTTTGTTAGCATGCGTCCTGGTCTAATGCAATTTTTCCAAAACTCAGCAACCTTGCTACCATTTTCAGTTATCATCATATCCAGTACACATTAAGATACCATAACAACTATCACTATTTTCAGTTATCATCATATCGGTAACAAAGATTGTGGTTGCATTATCAAGATTGCTGTCATTTTGAAATACAATGTTTTTTTATTTTTATTTCATTCAACTATGCAACTTAAGTGGGATTGTTCTGCAGATAAATCTTGAATGTACCTGAAAGACGATAAGAGTGAGCTCAATTTTTGTAAATAGATCTATTGGTGGGTCCAGTTAATCTTTCTTACAGTTTTTGTAAACACAACAGGTATGCTCATTGTATGGCCTAAATATCGAGTGCAAATACTAGAAAGGCAAAGCTTCCATTTCATCTCTTAGCATTAGAGGAGGTAAAATAGGCAGGTTGGGCAAGTTGGTAACTAGTCAAAACAGTGAACTGGTTGGGTCAGGCTAGGTTAACTTATTACACTTTTTGCCTAACTACTTTGATAAATGAGTAGTTTAATACATATGAGAAAAGAAACATTCATTTCAATTACTAAGCTTCTTAAATAAGGTGATTTAATAGGTTATGTGCATATGCGTCAAGAATACGCTTTGCGTGAATTTTGACCCATTAACCTATTCATAAATAATTGGGTCAATATTGTACGAGTCTTCTTTTCAAATTTGCATGGGCACTCAATCTGATGACCCGTTGGTCATAGCACCACACATGAGGTGAAAAGTATATTTCTTTTCTCCTTTTTAACTTATAAGAAAATGTAATCTGATATGACCACAGTTAGGATAAGATGTTGTCAAGACTTCATGTTGCTATTATCCAGTCTTGGTATCGGCGAGAATGTTATGTCAAGTCCATGGCTGACTTTATTCAGAAGGAATTGCAAAGTTTTGGTTCACCTGAGGAGGTAAAGATCCTTTTCAGATTACTTATAATCTTTTGAGGATAACCATAACCATGATAATATCTAAGAGACCTGTTGTTGTTATACTATCATTTACAGGTCATGATATTCTTTAGTGCCCATGGAGTAACGGAAACTTATGTTAGAGATGATGGTGATCTATATAGAGATCAGATGGAGGAGTGCATTTACTTAATTATGCAAGAACAAAGCAAGAGGAGTCGACAATGACCACAAACTGGCTTATCAGGTGATCCATTTGATTATAAGTGTTCAACTTGTGATGTGGGTGATACTAAACAATCGACACCTATGATAGTTTCTGTTTCAACTTTCTTTGGGTTACTGTTTTTAAAATTCGAGTTCTATTTAGGCCGTTCAGTGGTTGAAGCCTTTATCATGATGAAGTACTTGTTGTGCTTGGTATAGGTGGTGTAAAGAGTCTCCTAGCCCGCCAGGTAATTTCTTTTATTCACCTTTGTGAATGATCTTTCTCTATCAGTTGATTTGATATGAATGTGAATATGTTATGTATGACACGTGGCTTAGTAATTGGTGCTTTCAACTTTGTATGAATGTTCTCTGACCTATAGTAATTCTTTATTATCTCAACCACATCTTATGCTTAAGAGAGAGAACATGGCACATATTTATTTTTGATCTAACCATACACCAAACTTTTAGCTTAAAGGTGAACGAGTCAAAACCCCAAATTGTTTGTTTTAGAAATTTATCAATGCGTTTCACAAATAGTTTGGAGATAATTGTTTCTGGTCTACCTAGCCAAAACTGGTAGGCTATTCTAGAGAGCGTTTGTCATGTTTATATAGCAATAAAAATTTATAAGCTATGTTTACATATACCCGCAACACACAACTAGTGTTCAAATGATTTAGGGGTTAATTATTATGGGAAATGCGATTTTTAACCAATTAACCGTGGTAGAAAAAAAATACATATTACAGCATTTCCCTTGAATCATTAAATATGGTATGTTAAATATTAGTCTAATTGGTGACATGTGAAGGTAAACTGCTGGCTGACATTGTGTCTACATTAGAAGTTCCTCGTCCTGAAGCAGTACGTAGTATTAATAGAACGGTATAAGCTTGTGTTTTAAGATATCGGATGTTGTTTTGTTTCCCGATCTTGAGATTCTGGGATGTCATGTATCATATCCTTGTTAAGATATTTTACTGGAAAAAATTATAAACTAGGAATGAAAGTGTGAGATGTTTTAAAACCATCAAAGTACAGTGATGTTTGCATACACATACTTTTCTTCTAACGTTCAGGCTTGTCGTTACTCGCTATTTTAAAGACTATTCAGTTCAAAAAAGAGTTCTAATATAAGATATTAAACCCAGGATCTTATAATAACTTTGAACTAGTAGACCATGAAATAGAGTTTCGAGTAAATAGACCAAGAAGTTAAGTTATCATCAAAATGAGTTAGGTGATAGTTCGAGAGTTTTCACTCTAGCATGAATACCAGGCCAATAAAAGAACAAGCCTTCCATGGACCTGGTATCACGAGTAGTAGCTCCACATGTCCAGACACACAGCTTCAAAAAAACATTTAACATTTTGACCAATAGCAGGAACTTGCAGCAAACCACAAAACTAAACCAGACAATATTATCTTCAATTGCAGATACCATTGTAGCTACATCTAGTTTGAGTGGTTGTTAACTGATAGAACTCGGTACATTTAATCAACAAATATTCTACTTTGGGTTTAACAATGATACTTCCCTTACTCTCGTTCTGAATTGACACTCCCCAAGTATGCAAAAGTCCTTAAGAAAGTACTTCGCTGTTTATTACTCTATCACTGTTCTAAGTGTTCTTTTTAAAGATACATAAATGTAGGAGTACTTAAATCAGACTCATACACAGGGTTATGGAAATATACTACTTGCGTTATTAATTCCTCTCAGTTTTGGTCCTCAATTATTCATAAACTTTATTTTCTTGTACATTGGCATGTGAGCAGAGTGCGTTGTCCATTTAATCATTATTTTCAGCATGGACTACTATAGTCTCTGGTGTATTTTACTTTTATATTCTGATAAAGAAAAAGATATACCTTGCAGATGGAAATCATTCCACCTCAAGCTTTTATCTTCTTATCCTGATGGAAATCATATACCTTGTAGATGCCTATTAGAGAAGCTTGTCATGTTGATGTTCAAAGAATTCAGCCCGGTAAACAAAGGCCGCGGAAGCATGCACAGGCTCGGCAGCATGCCAAGGGACAAGGACCTACACCCGTGCTCCAAATTGTAACTATCTTTTATAAAATTATTCTCATCTGTAATAAGCTTTTTTTTCTCTCTTTTCATTTGTCAAAATCTTTATCAGGTGTCATACGCGTCTGAATTGAGCAACCAGGGTCCAACATTTGATATGGACATGTCAGATTTTATGGATGGTGATTAGCCAATTTTATATAAAAAGGCCAGAAGTTACTTTGCACGTGATCCGTCAAAAAAGTATTATTTCTCTTTATGCTTCTCACTGTATTACATAACATTATCATATATTAATATGTTGCTAGAATGTTTACTTTTCAGATGGGATGTGTATGTTGCTGGCATCATTTTGTTCTAACGAATGAAAGAAATATCCGGTTCGAGAGCAGCATTAGCATGTTGGTATTATTATTTATCTGATATTTAAATATTTAATCCAAGCTGCATTTCTACAGTTAAGTTTCTTAGGTGATTCTGAAAACTCATTGAATTTTTAAAATATACAGGTTTCTTTAGTTGTTCCTGAGGGCAAAGGTGTATCATCTTCTGCCTCAGTGGAGGTTGCTAGCATGCAAGTGGTTGCTCCTGCTCATGGTGATTATCATATGTACAGAACTATATGCACCTTCATGAAGCTAACTATTAGGATTTTAAAGTTTTATCTTCGTTTCACAGGCTTAAATATCAGTTCAAGGGAACATGTTTATGTAAAAACACTATAAAGTAGAAGCTATTTCAAATGTTGCATAATAACGTAAAAGCTATCTTAAATGTTACATAATTATTCTACAAGTAGAAAACTCAGTTGTTGGAGCTGCATGTGGTGTGATGGATCAGATGGCTTCTGCGTGTTGTGAAGCTAACAAGCTTCTCGCAATGGTTTTCCAGGTAACATGATTCTAATGGTTGTTCATTCAAGTTGAGTAACAGGTCGAAATTTTGTACCTTGCCAAATGGTTCGGTGAACACTTTTTATTAAGATATATTATATTTCAATAATACCAATGACTTAATTAAATATTTTAGTAGGTTTTCTGCGTTAAAAACACATTTACTGTGACTTTTGTTCGGCTTGACCCATTTCATATTTAGCTGATCTTTTAGATTTCATCGTTGTAGAACCATGATATGTTTACCATGATGTGGTTAACTTTTGGCTAAGTTTCCTATGAGGTGAAAATTGCTTGTAGCCCGCTGAGGTATTAGGCTTGGTGGACATTCCTAGTCGTATACGGTTTTGGGGAATCGACTCAGGTTATGACACAGTATCGGGGGTGATGAGCATGGATCAGTGAGAATAGGAGCCTTTATGGCAAAATGATTAAATCCACTGCATCTGATATCTCTTCGCAATCATATTCAAATTGTAACGGGAATAATATTGATGAGTTAGAAGAGTACGAAATTGAACTGCTTCATGCTGAAGCATTTTTAGATTATTTATGCAATCTCACCCCTCACAGTTACTTGCACTAAGAGAATCATAAAAAACCTATAATAATCCTGTAAAGAGTCTAATACACATTTCTTGCATCCTTTAGATTTGAAGCTATCTGATACTCTAAGTGGTGAAGCGTTTTTGACCAAATATGATCATCACAACGATCCCGTCACATTGAAAAGCTTATGGTTTGCTTCAATTATTGGTTTTTCGAGCTTATGGTTTGCTGCAATTCTTCGCCGAGTGTCATGATTATGGAGTTGTTTCTGATTTTTTGCACCTGCGTTGTGTCCATCCTTGCCATTTCAACGCTCTTTTTCCTTTTGTCCCAATGGGTTTTACAGAAGGTTTTTTAATGAGGTGGAGTTATTGGATGGGGCTAGGCACTGCTTTCTCTTTCTATGGCTTGTGGAGAAAGTTTAGACTGCTGCTTATGGACTCTATTTGTATGGTTTTGCTATTGAAGTATACTAAGTATATGGGATTTCTTGAAGATATCAAGTGGTTTGCGGCTATTAGTTTTTGGTTTGTATTAGTCGAGTTGTATTCAATAGCAGTGTATTATAGACTTGGGGTTTGTCCAAGTTTTTATTTTTTGTTCTCTAGACAAGGAATGAATTATTTTAGGGGTTTTGTCCTAAATAGTCTTTTTCTTATTCTTTGTTTGTAAATACATTTCATTTGATTTAACCTATTTTACCTTTGTAAAAAAATAAATAGTAATACATATGATAGAATACTTATAACAAGTGAAACTGATCTAAAGTGTACAGTGTTTCTCAAAAAGACTAACATGGATTATTTAAGTTTTTTATGAATATCTTCACGGGTGAAGATTTCATAGAAAATCATTTTAGTTTTTTAAGAATATCTTCACATGTGAAATTTTTATCGAGGATTGATGCTTTGGTCTTAGTCGCGTTCTATTTAATTTTTGTAGGAATATCTTCACGGGTGAAGATTTTATAGAAATTAATTTTAGTTTTTTAAGAATATCTTCACATGTGAAATTTTTTATCGAGGATTAATGCTTTGGTATTAGTCGCGTTCTATTTAAGTTTTTTTATGAATATCTTCACGGGTGAAGATTTTATAGAAAATCATTTTAGTTTTTTAAGGATATCTTCACATGTGAAATTTTTTATCGAGGATTGATGCTTCTGTCTTAGTCGCGTTCTATTTAAGTTTTGTAGGAATATCTTCACGGGAGAAGATTTTATAAAAAATCATTTTAGTTTTTTAAGAATATCTTCACATGTGAAATTTTTTATCGAGGATTAATGCTTTGGTCTTAGTCGTGTTCTATTTAAGTTTTTTATGAATATCTTCACGGGTGAAGATTTTATAGAAAATCATTTTAGTTTTTTAAGAATATCTTCACATGTGAAATTTTTAATCGAGGAATAATGCTTTGGTCTTAGTCGCGTTCTATTTAAGTTTTTTTAGGAATATCTTCACGGGTGAAGATTTTATAGAAAATCATTTTAGTTTTTTAAAAATATTTTCACATGTGAAATTTTTTATCGAGGATTGATGCTTTGGTCTTAGTATTGAAAGAATATATTTACGTGCGCAAATTATAAGCAAAGACTAAAGTTTTGATCTTACTAGCATATTTATATACTAGAAGTGCAAAAATAAAGGACATTTATGTTTAAAAGACGATTATTAAATTTTATAAAAATATTTTCACGCCTGCAAATTATGAGCGAGGAATTAAGCTTTGATCTTACTAGTTGTTTTTTATACTAAAAGTAGAAAAATACGAGATATTGATATTTAATTAAAGATTATTTAAGTTTTGTAAGAATATCTTCACGGGTGAAGATTTTATTGAAAATCATTTTAGTTTTTAAGAATATTTTCACATGTGAAATTTTTTATCGAGGAATAATGCTTTGGTCTTAGTCGCGTTCTATTTAAGTTTTTTTAGGAATATCTTCACGGGTGAAGATTTTATAGAAAATCATTTTAGTTTTTTAAGAATATCTTCACATGTGAAATTTTTTATCGAGGATTGATGCTTTGGTCTTAGTATTGAAAGAATATATTTACGTGCGCAAATTATGAGCAAAGACAAAAGTTTTGATCTTACTATCATATTGATATACTAGAAGTGCAAAAATAAAGGATATTTATGTTGAACTTCTTTAATAAGAAATAGATGTGTGTTGATATACGACAACTCACTGTCTTTTACTAGTGTATTTTTTATACTAGAAATGCAAAAATATGAGATATTGATGTTTACTAGACGATTATTCAAGTTTTGTAAGAATGTATTTTCACATGTGCAAATTATGAGCAAGGATTGAAGATTTTATCTTACTAGTGTATTTTTTATACTAGAAGTGCAAAATTATAAGATACTGAAATTTGATACACGATTATTTAAGTTTCGTAAAATTATCTTCACGCGTGCAAATTATGAGCAAGGATTAAAGCATTGCTTTTACTAGCGTATTTTTATACTAAAAGTGCAAAAATATGAGATATTGATGTTTACTAAACGATTATTTAAGTTTTGTACGAATATCTTCACTCGTGTAAATTATGAGCAAATATTGAAGCTTTAATCTTACTAGTCTATTCTTTATACTAGAAATGCAAGAATATGAGACATTCAACTTTAATAAACGATAATTTAAGTTTTGTAAAAATATCTTTACGCGTGCAAATTATTAGCAACGATGGAAGCTTTGATCTTTCTAGTGTATTTTTTTATAATAGAAGTGCAAAGATATGAGATATTGATATTTAATAGACGATTTTTTTTAGTTTTGTAAGAATATCTTTACGTGTAAAATTTTTGAGCAATGATTTAAGCATTGCTCTTACTATGGTATTTTTATACTAGAAGTTCAAAAATATGTGATATCTTATAATTTTGCACTTCTAGTATAAAAAATATACTAGTAAGATAAAATCTTTAATCCTTGCTGATAATTTGAACATGTGAAGGTAATTCTTACAAAACATAAATAATATCATATTTTTGCACTTCTAATATAAAAAATAAGCTAGTTAGAGCAATGTTTCAATCCTCGCTTATAATTTTCACGCGTGAAGATAATTTTACGAAACTTAAATAATTGTGTATTAAGTTATAATATAAATATCTTATAATTTTGCACTTATAAGATAAAATATTCAATCCTTACTCATAATTTTCATATGTGAAGATACATTCTTACAAAACTTAAATAATCGTTTAGTAAACATCAATATCTCATATTTTTGCACTTCCAGTATAAAAAATATGTTAGTAAGAGCAATGCTTCAATCCTTGCTCATAACTTGCATGCGTGAGGATAATTTTACGAAACCTAAATAATCGTGAATTAAATATCAATATCTTATAAGTCTGCACTTCTAGTATAAAAAATACACTTGTAAGATAAAATCTTCAATCCTTGCTCATATTTTTCACATGTGAAGACCAGTGTAGCAAAAAATGCTACAAGGCTGATTAATCACCAATTACGCGCTACAAGGCCACACACCTTGCCGATTTATGTAACAAGGTCAAACAGTAGGTCAAACATGGTCAAAGACGATCAACGGTGGTAAAACTTGTCGGAAACCTTCTAATCTTGCCAGTGTACCTAAAACTCACAGTAAACTTGTTTTGATCACATACAGTAAATGTTTTAATCAATTACATGTTGTTTTTTAGACAAAAATCTTGACAATAATATCTAAACCTCGTCGAAAATGCACAAAACATGCCAAAATTACCCAAATTTTGCCAGAAATGCCAATCCGATTAATCATCGATTAATCCCGCCTTGACCGATTACAAGCTATTAGGTGGTCGACCGCCAGGCTAACGATTCATGATTTTTGCAACCTTGGTGAAGACACATTCTTGCAAAACATAAATAATCGTCTAGTAATATAGGAACAAGAAATGATACTTCCAATCTTTAAAGTTTTATAGTTTGTAACTTCTTGCTTGTTTGTTACCAATCGAAATTTGTCATGAACCCTTAATGAGTTGTATGAAATTTTGAGGTTCAGCTAGTTTGGTTTAGTTCGGTTCATTTGCGATTCAAAAGGCCCCTGATGATAGATGTATGTAATCAAATAGCGAACATTAGCTATAAAATAGTTTGGTTGAGGGCTTGTTAATAACCAATGACTATGACCAACTGCCTAATTTGAGGTCCAATTTCATTTGTAAGCTTTGATTGCTTTAATCAGTTTGGGGGAACAGCGGTTGGACCAACTTGGTGCTGGTTTGGCACTTAACTCTAAATCCTTGTACATAAATTCTAGCAACTCATCAAGTAAAATGTTTAAACCCGAGGTGACAATTTTGATTATGGCAACGGATCAATGCAATTTATTTTACAATTAAATGACTAACCACATAATTTACACAATTAAATGGTTTGCCAGGACATAATCGAATCAATTATATGTTAACTTTTATGCAGGTCGACTTTTATGATTAACCAATGGAACCAAGCACGTCAGCTTTTATGAGCATATACGCACTTAGCATTGAAACTTAGCCGAGATATTATGCAAAAAATAGACAAGACTTCGTTACTTCACTATCACTTACATGGCGCCTCAACATCTCATTGTATGTCTCAACACTAGAATAATGCATATAGAAGTGATTGCCAATGCGACCAAGTTCAGTGCATTAGAAATTGCCACTTTACAAGAGATCTTTGCTTCAAACCCAATGAAGGATCTGCAACAACCTTTCACACAAAAAGAAGCTATCATGTATTCCATAAAAATAGTAATTATATAGAAGATTATATGCAAGAGACTAAGGGACAAGCTAACAGATATTACAGCTCTTGAGAGAGATCACAACAGATAAGTATACATGTGTTTGAAGTTCTCTCTCAAAAAAAGAGGCCAACATCGATAATAAAAGAAACTAAAACCTACTACACGCCACTAATTATTAAAAACTAACTCCACGGAAATACTGCAAATGAAAAAACTCCAAAGGTGGAATCAAGTGCTTCGCTCAACCAATATGATTATACAGGATGCAGAATGTTTGTACCCACAGGTAAAAAATAGATTTAATGACTTTACAGAGATGCTAAACTTTACAGGTTTCATTTGACATAACCTTGCAATCGAGTACAAATATAGTTATCTTATTCAAGGTAGCCATGTGGCTTAAATGACATAAACATGGCAGCATAATGTTGTAGTCGGTCGTCGTGCCCCCGGTCCTTGAAATATAACGCCACCAAGCTAGTTGTATATTAATAGCAGCCCCTATTGTCTAGTTAGAATAGTACCTTGCCCTTCGCTTCATCTTTTCATTAATAAACGTGTAACGGAAACGATCTGTGATGTACCTTAGATGATTTGCATATAGTGCAACCGCTTTTGTTGGCTTAAAACAAGTAAATGTTGTAGTTGCAGAAGGTAACGGTTTATAAATGGAATCCTTAGGCACCATGAGTAAAGTTTATCCCGAAGAAGCTCCCTGGTTCCAAGGTGCTTGTTGCAACCATCTGGCGACTTAGCCACTTGGTTCTCTTTACCATTCTGTGAGAAGGATCTCTCTCTTGTAATATGTGGCATTATTATTATACATTAAAATATGTTTCTTTTAAAAACTAAAACATAGTTTTTAGCTTCATTTTTTTGGTGTTGGGTTAGTGTGACGACACCTTTTCACTATTTTAGTAGACGAAATACATAACATGGTCACATATATTGCCAAGAATAACATCATCCAATAACTTGAATAATGGTGCCTGAAACTTTTTAAATTAGCAATTTCGAAGACGGGTCAAACGGTATGATGAACTTACATTTCGTTCAGTCTTCCCTAAGCGAATACTTGTGAGGGGTAGTGCAAAATTCAGAGAACAAACGGTCTCGCATAAATCTTCTTCTTTGGGACTGACATGAACAAGCCTCAATGTTTTGGAATCCTCTCATGTAAATTACATAGATGAGTTCGTCTTTAGTATAAGCACTTGTGTCAACATGTTGTTCCTGTAAGCACAAGAATACTTTAATTTAATGTATATAATGGATCAACAATTTAGCATCTTCCATGTTCGATTACCTGTAAGGTGTGTGGCTATTCTTTCTTTGAAGGGCGTTGATGACATCATCGCACAGATTATCCACAAAGTCTGTCTTTTTAAAAAACCACTCCAAGTAAAACCCTGTGGGATAAAACCTTGGAAAGGAAAAAGAGTGCAGAAAACATGTTGATAAACCATAACCCGATATGACCCATAACCCAAGAAGTCCATAAACATGGTGCAGAAAGACGAGACAATCTCCATTTTCATGACACTCATCAGAGAAGGCTTGTAAGATGCCTTAGGGTTGGTAGCCATCCATTTCATACCCTTTCATATCCAGCTGAGCAATTTACGAGACTTTGCATCATCAATATCCAACTTGAAGGTTCTCTTACACAACCAGAAACCCGTACCAAAATCAAACCAGTTATGCCAAACACCAGCATAACTAGTGAACAAATTACTAAACCAGCCATCATTATTGTAATGCAACATATCTTTCTTGTAAATTATGGAATCACCAAAGTAACCAGCTCCAATATTAACATGATCCAAATAGCATGTACAGTTTAAAAAATAAACCCAGCTCTGTGCATAATGCTCCAAGAACCCACATATCTGATACAATGAAGAACATGGCCCCATAGACCGGGTAACTGAATTCATAAGAATAAGAAAGCTTAATAAGGCAATAAAACAGAACCTGGTGCAAAAATGCAGAAACCTGTTCATTTTCATGATACTCAGCGAATAATTCCAGCTAGAACAAATCAAAATCCAAGGTAAACAGCTTCTGAGATAATAAATCCAACCCTCAATGCACAACCAGAAACCAGTCCCACTACAAAAATAGTTAAACCAAACACTAATATAGACCACATCAGGACCCCAATTGCAGCAGACCATAAGATCAGGAACAACCAGGGCCATACAAGTAATCAGCTCACAAGCTAACTCCCAAGTATCTTTTTCTTAGATCGCTAGTTTTATCTGTGGTTGGTTCTAAAACTGTACCGAGTATCTCGTCAGAATCTGATGTCCAAGAACCTACATTATCAGTGCTTTTGGTTAGGAATAGAGTATAAAATTATAACCGATGTCTAGTTCAGAAGAAAAAAAAGAACTTACATAGGCTGATAGGCATAGTCACAATCAACTTTGAATGGCAAAGAACCTCGAGCTTGATAACCAAAAAAGTGGCACATAATATCAAATTTCTTCCACTTTGTAACATTAAATTTCTTTGTGAGGGTACTAGGAACAAATTATCAGTACCCTTGCCATTAGCATTCAAATGCTTAGACGAAAAGTCAGACGCCCGATCATATAGAATTAAACAACTAATAGTTAGTATGTACCTTTTGTGAAGTTTCTTAGGAGTTGAATTGAATTAACAAACAACGGGAAGCATGGTAAACCTTTATGCCCAATCATGACTGACTTTAAACATGTGTCATATGTATCCATGGATTTTAGGGAACCAACATAATATATGTTAATAAGTCTTTCAAATGAATTGTTTGTAGCTTTACTCCATAGATTTATAGTATAAATTGTATATCATAGAACAAGTAGTTCATAGAAAGAAAAAAAACTGATCTTGATTTCATCTACGACCTTGCCTGATACAGAGTATAACAGCGTATAGTTCTTCAGGTCAAAGGCCTTGTATATGCATAAAAGAAAGAAAAAGAAAAATCAGCAACTAAACTAATAAGGCCAATGAACAAGTGCTATAGAAAATAAAGAAAGGTACCTATCTTGTGCAGAGTAGGTAAGCACCTTCCCATTGACATCATCAAACTCCACAGATCCAGGCCACTTCAATGACTCAGATTCAAAAAGCGGAAAACCTGGTTGGCCTCTTTGTATGTATCTATCATAGCAAATAAGTTCGATAATAAAAATATTTAGAAGTGCTACTTCTAATAAAGTATATGAAGGCATAACATTTCAAATATGTTACTCCGTATTAGCTTTGAATTTGTTCACTTGCATGAAGAAACAAAAATTAGGATTTCAGGTATATAAATTATGTAAAACATACCTTTGATGTACCAGTTACAAATTGAAGTAACCTTGCTCTATCTTCCTTCTTAAAGGCTTTAACAACCTAAAACCACGTAATGGCATTGGAAGCTGCTGTGAAGCCACTATATTCAGTGTTGGCCTGCAAATCATTAACTGTAAAGAAGAATGTGTTAGTGAAGTTGAAATACAAAAAATAATAGCAGGTTTTAGGTGATCATTAGCAAACTCACAATTGATTTCTGGAAGCCCATTGTTTAGCAGCTCGAGTTCTTTATCATTCAAAATAGAGATGAGTTCCCGCAGTATCAGTTCACTAAATCTCTCCAAGAAGGAGTTGATTTGAGAACGTATCGCACTTTTCAGTTTATAATCAGCAATATAACACCCTGTGTTTTCAAGTCATTGACGACGTCGATAAATCTACTATTTATTTTTAGCGTTGTACGCATTTGCTTGTGAATTCATGAATAAAGTTTAAATCGCGTAAACTAAAAATTAGCGTTCAATGTAAACGGGTATCAAACAATTAAATGTTTACATCAAGCAAGGGTTATATAATTATTTTGGAGATATAAATTATTAACTTGTTTATTTTATTTTTATTGGCTACGTTTTACGTGTATTCGTTTTCGATAAATTGCGTTTAGGCAACTCACGGAGGAACCCACCAAAACTTTTCTAAGCTTCAACAAATACCACATTTATACCAATACATAAAAATTTCTCAAATATATCATGTATAGCTCTATTATGCCGAAATTCTTGCATCTGGCATACAAAGGCATTATACAAGCTGTATATGAAAAACTCTTCATTTGGTCAATATGAACACCCATACCTCATTACAATACACACCATACCTTGTCTAATTGACTAAAGACCATGACCTATGACCACTAAGACCTTACGGACCATGTCCTTGATATGTTTCCTTGACTCGTTGACCGTTGAAAGTGTTATTATATGCATGTATCTTATAAGATATAGCTCACACATTGCCTAAACACTTACCAAAAATAACAAAATCTCTTCCTTTGGCAGTCATAGAGCTCAGGGCTCAAATCCATGCCCCAACCAAATCCATATAATTTTTTCTACAACCCATACACTCCTATACACATCTATTCTAAGATATTCTAAGGTGATCCCAAGCATTGGCTAAGCTTTTCCAAGTATTACTCAAGAAAAAGGAAGCTAGGGTTTTGTTAAGTAAACAAGGGTTTTTATTTTTGCAAGCTTTGGTTTTGTGGCTAAACAAGGGTTTAGCACTTGCTTATCATCATCATCATACCTCATAAGGTTTACTTGAACTCTTTATGTTCTTATAATTTTCATTTTTATGCATATGATTATTCTATTTAGCTTAAATCACCATTTAGGATTATTAACATGTAAAAAGAAGTTTTTATTTGTTGTCATCATAATGTACACTTTTATATACCTTATGATGTTAATGACATCATGTTAAAATAGTCACACAAGTGATTTACACTCTTGGTTAAACATGAAAATGATTATGGGTTAATTAGGGTTTTTATAGTTTCATAATATGTTTCAAGATAAAGAAATACATAAGACATGTTAATATTAATTATGGACTCATATTAATGTTACTTGAACACTAAAATAAAGTTATCTTGGAAGAAATACACTTGTACACACTTGGTTATGTATAAATATGATTATGGACAAAACTAGTGATTTATGGATTTTTATAAAAGTTATGGTTTATTATGTAAGATAAAAGACTTGTAATATTTGGACAAAGGGACAATAAAAGGGCTATGGACATAATATACATGTAATATATATGATAAATATAAAATATAAGATTAGTGGTAAAAGTCATAAGATGAAAACAAGGAAACAAGACTTAATTTTGGACTTAACAAACTATCACAAACATTCTGTCCAAAATTCGAAATTTAACATATCCATTCTATATTTTTATAAGATAATACATTTCACGACGATTCCGAAAAGGTAAGAAACTTGTTAAACGGATTAATAACGAAAAAGTTACGTTAAAAACGAGTTATACGTTAATAAACGAAGTCGTAAATGAATTTTTTTATAAAAACATTTTTATAAAAGTTATAAACAGCAAGTGTTGATATTTTTAACAAATTATACATATTTTTGGGATTCCAAAATGATAAGAATCGTAATTTTTCAATTAATAACGAACGAGTTATGAATTTCGCGAGTTTACGACAATTAATACTTTTATAAAACTATTTTTATAAAAGTTACTATTCATGACAGAAAGTTATATTTTTGTAAACCTCATAAATATATAGAACTTTCAATTACGAGAACGTCCTCGAAAGAATCACTAAAAACGGAGCTATAACGAATAAAATACGACATTTACGGGTTTTACGACAACAAATACGAATTGTATAAAACTCATGTCTGTTATGAACAGTAAAAGTTACTGTTCATCAGGGGACAAAATTTATGAAAATGTCAAATATCGATAACCCGTCTTAATACGAAAAGATGGGCATAAGAAACGCGAGAATCGGGTTTAAAACGCGAAAGTTACGCCAGTTTTGAAAATTGCCTTATCCATATCCAAGCTCAAAGCCGCTCGTTACATAGACTTTGGCCTTGAAGAATTAGTTCCATCATTGTGGGTTGAAAGTGAACGCGAATATGACATCAGTGCGGTCTATGGCATCACTCACTGGTAGTTTAGGAGGAAGGAATTCTATATCAACAAACACAGTGAGTCATCTGATCGTGAAGCAGTCAGATCGCAGATGCGAATTCTCAGTGTGATCAGTGTTAAGGTATTCGAAAAATACGGATACAATAGTACGACTGTACATCTATGGATTATATTCAATGTTGTTGATTAAAGTACTCGGTACTTATACGACCTTAATTTAATTAGGTTGCATTTGATCAATTCGCGTGGCGCGTTATTTGTGATACACTTGGCATTACTCACTCAAGGTGAGTTCATAGCCCCACGTTTTACATGCTTTTGTTTTACAAAGTTTTTGGGGTGAAAAACATGCAATGCTTTACAACTGGACACAAGTGGTTAAGTTTCATGTTTTGATTTGTGAGGCATAAGTAGCGATAACCCATATCTGAGCCCATTATCATGAACTGTCAATTGCGAGACTTGTGAGCGCGAATGTTATTAATAGATCTATTGGGTTTGACAACCCCGTTCGGGTGATTAGCTATCACTGGACAAACGAACGTATACCATGTCGAATATAGGATGTTGCGGGTTAGTCTCTCCACGGGCAATGTGGCCATTAATTTGTATTCATGGCGTCAAGCTTCAGTGTCATGAGCTTAGGGCACGTAATTACATTTATATGATGTATGCATTTGTTGCATTATTATACACTTGGAAATCTTGTAGTCCTACAATTTATGTATTATCAAACCTATGATTCACCCAACGTTATTGTTGTTGTTTTAAAGCTATGTTTTTTCAGGGATCAATAAGCACGAGGGGCGATGGGATACATTGTGTTTTGATTTGGAGTCATGCTTAAGATTTTTGTCGCATTTCATTTTGGTATCTGTTATGGGCTGAAAATCTTTGATTTTGATCAAGTGAACAAGTTAAGCTTCGGGCTTATGTAAAATTACTTTTTTTGTTAAATCCAATGTATCATTTTCAAACGACTTTTTGGTCGTTCTATATATATCTTGTGTTATTGATCTGAGAAGTAACACGCCCCGGACCCTTATTCTGCTGCGACACAATTTGGGGGTGTTACACTACGCTTCAACTTCTTAAGTTCTCTTTCCAAAATTTTCACAGGCTCTTCCATAAAATTCAACTTAGCATCAACTCGAATCTCATCCAAAGGCACTTGCAGTATTGGATCAGCCAAACACTCCTTAAGGTTCGACACGTGAAATGTGTAATGAACACCATTCAATTCCTCAGGCAAATCTAACCGATATGCCACAGGGCCTACTTTCTTCATAATCTCAAACGGTCCAACAAACCTAGTTGCTAACTTCCCTTTCTTCCCAATGCGTACTACACCTTTCCAAGGCGACACTTTGAGCAAGACATAGTCATCTACATTAAACTCTAGAGGCTTCCTCCTCTTATCAGCATAACTTTTCTGGCGATCACGCGCAGCCTTGAGTCTATCCTTAATCTGCGAGATCTTTTCAGTAGTCTCTTGCACTAACTCAGGTCCTATCAATTGACCTTCTCCAACCTCAACCCACATAATTGGCGAACGACACTTTCTACCATACAATGCCTCAAACGGAGCACATCTCACACTAGAGTGATAATTATTGTTATACGAAAACTCAACCAACGGAAGATGGACATCCCAACTTCCTTCGAAGTCCAGGACGCACGCTCTAAGCATGTCTTCCAAAGTCTGAAAAGTACGCTCACTTTGACCATCGGTCTGAGGGTGATAAGCCATACTCATGACTAAACGAGTTCCTAATGCCTCTTGCATTGACTGCCAAAACCTTGATGTGAAACGACTATCACGATCTAATATAATCGAGATCGACACACCATGTCTAGCAACTATCTCATTCAAATACAATCTAGCCAATCTATCTATCTTATAATCCTTACGCATAGGTAGAAAATGAGCAGACTTAGTCAATCGGTCCACAATGACCCAGATTGTGTCATGCCCACTACTAGTCCTAGGAAACTTAATCAGAAAATCCATAGCTATCCCTTCCTATTTCCACACGAGAATCTTAGGTTGCTGGAGCAAGCCAGATGGCCTTTGATGCTCTGCCTTAACCTTCACACATGTCAAACACTTACTAACATACTCAACTACGTCCTTTTTCATTCCAGGCCACCAATACCTATCTCTTAAATCATAATAAACCTTATCAGCTCCTGGGTGTACAAAGTACTTTGACTTATGGGCTTCATCTATTATCAGGGTTCTTACCTCACCTTCAAAGGTACCCATATTAGATCCAGGTAGTACAGAGTTCCATCACTTCTCTGCTCTATCATCTCATCCAAACCTCTCT
>BQNB010032105.1:0-53444 GCA_026074375.1 Tanacetum coccineum
ACGAATCAAGCTTGTGACAACTGGAAAGAAACGATGGTGCGATTCTATATGAATCAAACTTGTTCTAGTATATGAATTGACAATTGATGAATTTTGAAATGCTTAAAACTCTCGATGTGTCGCATCGATTGATTTTTTCTCAAGTCAATTTTTATTTCAACCGGTGAGATAGTAACTCGCTGGTTCACTCTTGCTGTGTTGTCTACTTTGAGACGTTCCGGTAATGAGAACATGCTGAGTACGATGAATCTAATACATATGTGTTAGAAAGATTCAATACTACAACTGGAAATACTGTCAAGGATATTCTTAAATTGAATCTACCTGATCACAGGTCGATCCTCACAGATTAGAAGGTTACTCCAACTAAACACGGGCGAATGACAAAGCCATATTCGTCCCCCCAGTTTTATTGCTAACTGTTTTATTTCAGGAATATATAAAGATGGACGTAGAGGTACCTGATTCTAGCAGACTTACAAGATTCATAGCCACATGCTAATACTCGACCGACATTTATAAAGACATCATGAAAGCTCAAGTACATGTTTCAAGACTTCCGCTACTCTGATATCATACATCCTTCTTGAAGCGACGAAGTGTTAAAGTTAAAGAACTTTAAGAAAGATGCATCATTAAAGCTTTCAAGTTATCATATCAAGAAAAGTATGAGCATGTCGGTCCAAAGTCACAAGATCACAAGATGGCAAGATTACAAGACGATGTGAAAAGATTATGCTTGGTTGATGATCTCAAGAAGTTCAAGATGACATTCATATCAAGTCAAAGATACAAGTCAAAGCCTAAAGTCAATGATCACTACATCATATCACAAGTTAAAGATTAAAGTTAAAGACTACGAGCTCAAGACTAAAGTTAAAGCATAATATGCGAGGTTTAAGTTTTTGTAAATTAGAGTGACCTCCTTTAGGGGAGATTGTTAGGAATACAAAAAGTATCGGCAACTTCTAATATAGTTAGTCGTAGCTCGTAGATTATTTATATGTAATGTTAGTAAGCTAACCGGGCCAAAGGCACATGAAAAGCCCATGACTAAGCCCATGGCCGGCCATAGCTAGAAGTATTTATACCTTCTCCACACATGGAGAGGGTGTTGGTTGTTCATTTTATCACCTAGTAATCTAATTGTTCTTTCTTTGTTTTCTCTCTCTAAGTGTTCATCCAACCACCTCTTTCTCTTTCTAAAACCCTAAACGAATCCCATACTATATGTGTTAAGATATTCTACAAGATTGTCCAAGTTTGAAGCCGATTTCAAACAACAACAAAGCAAGATGACCAACAAAATCGACACAGTATTGAAGGCCATCACCGATCGAATGGTAGGAGCACTCCCTAGCGACACGGTTAAGAACCCGAAACTGAATGTTATCCCTACCTCTCCAATTTTGTATGCTCGTTCTTACCTAACTGAAGACCCGCAATGCTCAACCCATATCCAAGGTTCAATCAACACTAACACAATCCATCCCAAGCAACAAAGCAACTCCCATAACGATAAGCCAGAAAAGGGTAAGCAAAATACAGAGGGCAGGCCCGAAAACACCCAAGCCATTGAAGAGCAATGAGATACACCACAACCGAAGCTAAAAAACCAGCTGCTAGTGATAAAATAGGGCCTAGCAGAAATGACGAGGAAATTGAATGGTTAGATGTCGAAGAACTTATGGATTTAGTTGTTACAAGTGAGGAATCGGTCTATGACTCATTGATTAAGGAGATGCCCAAATGCTCACTAAATTATGACTTTAGAATCAAAAAGGGCAACCCAAGAAACCTTAAAATCCCCTGCATGATAGGACATAAATTCACGACCAACGCATAAATTGATGTTAACCTACCCATGAACATCATGTCCTTGGCCTATTATAACTCTGTAAGAAAGAATAGATACGAGTTGATGACATCAAATAACGTCTATTTTATAGCATTATTTATCCCATGTAATTAACCCATTTTGTATAATTATTGCAAAGAATTGTTACTTAATCGTTTATATTTGAGAATTGCAGTAATTACGGAGTACTTGGTGAATATTAGCAAAAGGCGCGCATTCTGGAGCTTAAATGAAGATATTTTGAAGATTAATGATTCTGACTATCAATACGCCGTATCTAGAAAAGACTAATACGCCGTATTAAAGATATAGTATGTGAAGATTCTGGAAGATATCAAGCATGGTCCCTACTCCAAGAAACTCTAATACGCCGTATCCAATCCCTTGGATACGCCGTATCGAACCGAATTCCAGACAGTATAAATAGAAAATTCAAAAATGAGTTTTAAGTGTGCTAAATCATATTCTCGATACCTAATCCACAAAAGTTGATTTTCAGGGGAGAAAAAGAGCAAAAGAGGTCTTGCAATGCATTCCAATCCATAGAAGATAACGTGTAATTTCTTATACTTTTGTAATCGTTCAGCTTTTGGTATCATTTGTTAACTCGGTTAGTTTACCTTGGCTAAATCAATTACTCTTGTATTAATTATGATGTTTGAAGGCTAATACCTTCGGGTATTAGCCATTATTATGAAGATCTAAATGTTTTGTTTTGTTTATATCTCGATTGCTTAATTTATCATTGTTGAATCTAATAACCGTCAGTATTGGCCGTTTTTATGAAGATCTAAATGTTTGTGCTTTTGTTTATATCTCGATTGCTTAATGTATCAATTGTATGCTTGTTGATGTTTTTCAATATACTTGATTTACGTTGCTTTTGTCATGCGACCTACTCATTCAAAACTGGATCTTAGTGATACGGACCATGTAATCTAGATGACTGGGGATAGCTCTCATATAGTAAATTGTTTACATCTAGAATCATAGGATCACAAATATTGTCCTTCTAAAATCATGCTAAGGATACGCTTCTGGACTGAACTTGTTACAGAAATTGCCACTTTGGTATTTATGGTTCATGTTGTCTAGTAGGTGAATCTAGATAATTCAAACAATATTGTTCTGTTCCATTTGGATAGTTGGTCAAGGGACGATAGGTATTTATTTGGACATCTAAGCAGTAAGTGGGTTAAAGGTCTCTATTGTGCTAGGGTTTTACAACGATCACCATTGCATTTTTATCCCTAATAGATTGTATATAAGACAAATAAGATGCTTTATGCGGTTGCTTTATTGTGAAAGAATTTATGTTGTCTAGGTACTTAGGGATGAAGTCCAGCCTAAGTTAAGAGATGATTATGCCTTCGAGATAAGTAATCTTTGCACTGAATAAACAAACCAACTTCTAATTTGATTAATGATGGCTAATACAGTTTTGTATCATAATGATTGACCGCTCTTATATCTTCTGTTAATTTGCTTGCATGGTTTAAAGTGTTTTGAATTGATTGTAGTCACCAACCAAACCGGTGCTAGTCTCATAAGTGCTTGGGAAACCTCCCTTATTTTACCTGTTAGAGTTAGGATTTTGAACTAACATAGGATTAGATTTGGTTTGAAGTAGAATTAGATTTTTCTATGATTAGATAATCCAAGATATAAATTAATTGAGAGTATTTAACCTCTGCTTCTCAGGGTTCGAAACCCTATCTTCCAACGAATCTTACCACCGACCGTTGGTACACTGCCTGTTAAAGTCTTGTTTTTGGTTAAAGTTGGCCAAATTAAATTTAAAACTAGATCATAATAATATTTACTCCACACAAACGACACATTACGAGTTATTGGGGTAGAAATGTTATAGGTTTATGGAAGGGGACATGGACGTATTTGTTGGAAAATATGAGTTACGTCATGGATTTTCACCATTTTGAAAATTTTGAGACTAACTTCGACCCTAGCTTGTCCCACCGTACATCTTTAGACAGACCCTTGTTGAATCGCCTGCCTTGCTTTAAATTAGGAAGTTAGGTTTAATGACTATTCACAGTTGAATTAACAGAGATTACCTTTAAAATATCGTTATTAGGGACAGTAGAAAATAAGAGATGTGCAGAATTGTCTAGTGAAGGTCAAACTTATTGTCATCTTGAATAATTAGCTCAGTGTGGAAAGTATGATAGAGGGTTGTTGGAATGCTTTCAGATTTATAAGATGTTTTTTATAAAGATTCAGAAGCTTGGACATAAGATTATGTGGCTGGTTTGGGGTATGATCAAGGAAATGTTACGTAAGGTTGATGTTGACTTCTGAGTCTAGCTAATAGACTAATTAATATAAAGAAAGCGCTCTTGGGTAGGAACCCTATATTTACTTTCCAGCATATTAGGAAGTGTCTTTGTTTTAATTCTGCTCGGTTTATTACTTTTTAGTAGTTTGTATTCATAATTTATGTAATCTTGCTTTGTATTTGTATTTAACTCGTCTTAATTTTAATGGAAGGGTAGTTATTTTTTAAACCAAAATAAGTGTAGGGAAATAGGTTTTTAAGAAGACCAATTTAACATCATTAAATTAAATTATTTTGAAGTATTAATTCGCAGTCAGTTTTGAGTCATTGTGATTGTATTGTTCTAATCTAGTTTCATGAGCATAATTCAAGACAGGATATAATCTTATATAATAGTGTGCTGGAAGTTTTTTCAAGAAAACGAAAGAAAATTATTTGTTCAAGGCTGGAGACTGGCTTCAGGATTATTAATCATGACATGGTGTAGTGATAGGCCCAGAGTTCAGGATTATTTGTTAAAATTTTCTAAAGGTTATTTCGAAAATAGTTTGCATAACATTAAAATTTGTAATTCTTTTATAAGCCTGCATAAACCTAGGATTACATCATTACTCTCATCCTATCTATACTGCTTTCATAGAGTCAAACCCCTATGACTTGTTGATTATAGATCTATCTATTGATTTTATGTTGGTGGTAGTTATGTTACTTCCCGGATAAAAATATACGAATTGTGTTTTCTTTTGTGAGATTTTTACCTTTATATTTCTCTTGGTTGAGAAGTGTTTTGGAAAGAATTCTTACGGGATTATTACTAATACGTATATAAATTTGATTACTACACACCACCAGGGGAGTACTATTTTCTTTTACTTGTTTTCTTTTCCCTTTATTCGTTTATACATGTACTTCTATAGAACATTGGGACAATGTTCAACTTAAGTGTAGGTGGAAATAAGCCTTAGAAACTATTCCTTCATTTTCCATTTGATTGTTCCTTAAAATGATGGGCAATATATCGAAACATAGCATAAACAGTAATTTTGATAAAAAATAAAATTTTTTTTATGACATATACCGACAAAAACCGAGTATCAATAGCGTCTCATGGATAGGAATGTATAAGACTAGCAAAAAAACCCTCAAAATTCCACCCTAAAAATATGAGGTTCGCATTTAGATCTTTAGGAATTCGGATATCCATTTTTGATACCCAAGATAGTTTATACCTTTAGCTTGTTCGAGTTAAGGTTCGAATGTAGTCATATGTGTCTATTCCATCGTTTTTGTCGCCTTTTCTAGAACATTGGTATCGGTATTAAACTATATGAGTGTACTGATAGTATATTAAATTCTAGAACTTGTTTTTGTGATGCATCCCGAGACCGCATAGTGAGTATTAGGATTTGCTAGATAAGAGGCACTAGGATTAACCCAAGTTTTAAACCTGTAACTATTATGATGGTCACACCGATCATATAACTATCCCACATCCTTTCCATGCACTCATTTTTAGTGAAGGATACCCCTAGTACAACCCTCCGAGCCTATCCTTTTTCACGGTTCTCGTAATTTTCTGGTTAAGCCGGACTATTAATGAAGAGCATTGTTAACCCTTAAACTAATTGTTACACCCAAATCGCCTTAGCCCACCTTGTATGTACTTACCTTTAGTATATTATTGTTTTAACCCAAGTTAATTATTGAGTACACGGTTTCTAAGTACTTATCCTTGTAAATACAGATTTGGGACGATTGAGATTCATGGTAGTATTTATTTCACGGAAGAATGGGGAAGAAAAGTTAAGTCAATACCCCACATATGTTTGTCAAATGATCTCGATGTTATTTTGATCCGCCTTAATTCGGGTCATTAGTTAGATTGTAAATATCAAGTATGTAAAAGTTCAAGTGTAGGGGTGTCTCTATAAACCCCTATGATGTATTATATGTTTAAGCAATGACAGGGAAAAAGTGTACAAAAAAAAATGTATAAAAAAGTGAAAAAATATACGGGCTGCCGTTTGCTTATGTCTATGTCTGCATTAGAGTCAAGAAAATAAAAAGAAAGAGATTGATGTAGAGTTGTGTATAGTTTGTATATCTTGTCCGATTTCTTGGCTTAGCAACCCAACCAACGTGTATTCGTATAAATAATTAGCTAACTCTTTCACCCCAAATTCACCCAAAAATCACTCCCCAAATGTATCACATCCGTTTCTGTTTCCGTTAGTGTTATCTTATACCTACACCCACAACCCTTTTAAAAGACATCTTTGATAGTAATGAATAATGCTTGTGCCTAGCGGTGGAGGTTTGATCCTTTACCAAGCCTATGGTAATTTATAAGCTATGATAGGTAATGAGTGTTAATTTTCCGCTTCTCATAGTTGTTATAATTTATTATACACCCGAGTGAAAGAGAGAATCCCAAACACTTATGTGAGGTGCTAGTATATACTTTCCGTGCTTTTAATCACGAGGTCTAGAAGGTTGCGTTGTAAAATGATTTTAGAGAGTAGGTTAAATGCCCCCAAAATTGCTATTGTCTAGGTAAAAAAGCCTATTTGCTTGAGGACAAGCATATCCCAAGTGTAGGGGTATTTGATGATGTGTCATTTATACACTATTTCGGGGTCATTTAACCCCTTAAATCATGCAAATATGCCCAGATTATGTGCTTAATCATTTGGTTTTTGGTTTTTAGCACTTGGATGGCATTTGGAGGAAATACACGTGACTTGGGCTCATTAAAGAAGAAACGGACAAGACTACGGACCTACACCAAATCTCTTAAAGAATTGTGCAAATAGTGCGTGGAGACGGCATCGCAAGCATAAAGCGACGCCGTCGCGATCTAACTAGTGACAGCGTCAGGAAATTGACGACGACGTCAGGACGTAACCGATTCAAATCAAACCTAGAAGATTCTATCTCGTGACAGCGTCGCGACTATAACTGGACGCCTTCGCGATGATTTCTCTATATATATTAAGTCAAATTTAGGGTTTTAGGAGTGTAACTTTGTATAACTTTTTAGGAGCCAAACCCTAAGTATTTTGTTAGCTTTTAGGCCGACTTTAGGGCCTCAAAACCCTATTGTAACTGACCTTAATTCATGTTTTAATCAAGTAAGATTATCTATCTTTAATCATTCATTGTCTATGTGTTGTTTGATTGATTTATGTTCTTGCTCTCTTTATAACATGTTAGGCTAAACCCTTCTTTGTATTTGCTTATGATTGCATGATAGTTGGATCGTAGATCCTTTTACTGTTGCTTCTTATGATGAATGTGTGTGTTAGGCTTTAGAAAACTAGCCATAAGATATTAAATTGGCATATACGTCTAGGGAAACGCGAGTGTGTAGAAAGGATACTATCGGTAACAGTCTTCATACTACCTTAACCCTAATATGGTTGATCCCTCTTAAGATATTTCAATTGCATTTAATATACTCTTAGGGGCCTTGTAATAGTCTTCATACTACCTTACTTGTGCGTTGCCTTAACGGAATATTAAATAGACGACGGGTTTGTATAATTCGTTCATGACTTAGAAAATACTTACACAGATCATCACGAGTGTGACAAGGCAACATGCTTAAGAGAAGCAATCTAATGAGTAATGCATGACTAAGAAAATACAATATTTAATCATAAAGTTATTACCAATAGTTTAGATTATAATTAGTTTATTAATTAGTTAAACAAACCAACCTCTCAAACCATTGATTTTATCTGCTTTCTATAAAATATAAAGATATAAAAATAATCTTCTTTCAATCCCGTAGACCTCGGTTAAGCTCTGTTAGAGCCTTCCCAACCTATTCCCCTAGAGAACGATAACAACCCCCGAGTCTTGCCTATACTACACTGCAACGATTAGGTACTCTACCTAGGAAGTTGTAAAACTTCTTGTTAAAGTCCTACGACTATCGCATCAAAGTTCTTGTTAGAATCAAATAAAGAATCTATGACACACTTTGCTTGCAGAATAACAAAGTGGTTGAATGACAATTGGGGTGATCTCCTCTAACTTAAACTTAAACCTAAGTTACAAGTTTAAGTAGAAACAATTTAACCAACACTTAAGCTTCAACTCTAGTGTTTCTTTCAGTTTGTTTTGGGAGTAAATGCTCTTCAATGTGTTTCACCTTAATTGGAAGAGATATCATTTACTCTTACATCGTATTCCTTTTATAAGAAAGGAATTAGGGTTTACAAAGGGATACCTAGGACACATGTCATGCACTAGATGGGTGGTTGATATCCCATTAAATGCACACATGCTTTATAGTACTAGGTATAGTCCTTTAGGGAAAGTAGTCGTACTTCTATACCAACTTTAAAAGTATTCATTCCCAAGGAGATTTGCTTTATTCTTTTTGATAAAAAGCAATCTTTTTCCTGCCTTGTAAACCTTCTATAAGAGAAACATTTTGTTTCAGCTTCTAAGAAGAGATTGACATCGTTCAACTTGGAATTGCCAACCAAGCTGAACTGAAGCTCTTGCTAAGGCCTTCTTCAGTTTTTGAACCGCTACATAAACTGAAGTGAAAATACTGCTTGATCTTCTAAGTACTCGAAGAACTGAAGCTGAACTTGTCTTCAGCTAACCAAAGCTGAACTTGTCTTCAGCTAGATTACACTTAGAGGATTTTATGTTTGAATCTATTGAGAGACTAAAGGGCTCAGGAACTAACCTAACAATCTCCCCCTATTTGAATATATGAATAGCCTAAGTTAAAATCAGTAGTAAGTGAGCAATCAATCTTCTTCTTACAAACTGATGAATAAAGAACATCATATACTAATAAATATTCATAACCACTTTCATTACTATACAATACAAAAGATAAGCTATTACATAAGTTTACAATAAATACTGCCTTAGTTGTTCAATGGCCCTTATTTGTTTGAGGGGATTCTTGTTCCTCTTGTCAACTTCAGCAAGAAGGAAGGAACTGAATGTCCTAGCATGATCATCTTGGCCAGGCCCTTGGTGAAGTCTAAAGAAGATCTATTACATAATGTACAACATTTCATTCATGAAATCTCCAAAATCTTCAATAGTAACAAAATCCTGCCTTTGGTGAGAGTTAACATGATCATACCCAAACATGGTTCATTAAGCACAGTTCCAGCTGGATGGTTGATGTGTTGAGAAAGCTTTAAATTTATAATACTAGTTTCATCGAATTTTAAACCAACACATGGTTAAAGTATAACCCACATATGTAGTATAATATTTCAGGTAAGACCAGGTCGATCCATAGGATTTTGCTTGTGTTTGTATAATCAAAAGGATTCAAGACAAATAATAATAACTTCAAGATAAATAATGTTAATGAAGGAAATTCAATAATAAGGAGATATAACTACTCGGATAGCTTCATATAATTCATCAGTAATGGTGATAATCATGATCTCAACTTTATTCTTAATTCATAAAAATCTTTTCTCGTCAAAAGAAAGTTTTTACAAATTATCCGTTTTAACTCAAGACTTATCTTTGATTGACTTAACCAAATGTGTCACTCAATTAACCAAGTCACTATGATATTAAATCTATTTTGTTTATCAATTAACATACGCGTATTCCTCCAACCAAATGATAAAGATCATAAATAAATATTTAAGACTATATAATACACAATGGGTCTTTCGACCTATACCATTATGCATACACAATGGGTCTTTCGTCCAGGATACAATAGTTTCTTTGTTAAGTTCATCCAACCATGTTTTTGCTTCTCCCACGAGTGATAAAGGAAACATCATAAGTCGGACAACTTCATTTTCTGTAGCTCCATATTTGAACATGTCACATATACCGAGAAATTCGTAAATGTATCTTTGAGGGTCGGTTTTAATTTTACTATCGAATTGGTTTCCTTTGATGAGAGTCAAACGGTTTCCTTTAATTACGAATTTGTTAGCAGTTGCAGGTATGGTAATTACCGAACTGGGAGTCGGGGTAACAATACGGTCGAATGCCCACATGGGTTTATCATCGGGATTAGCCATGGGATCATGGAATTCAAGGTAGTTGAGAAAGAATGAGAAGTGAAGGATATCGAGGATAGGTGGATATGTGAGGGTTAATATTTTAAACCTGAATATACTTATGTCTGCGGGTTAGTATTTTAGCCCTCAAAATACTTGTGTGAAAGGTTTGGTTCTATCTTTAGAAGAACTCGACATTTAGCTTAGTGTCGGAAAATATTGTAAGCGACGATGTACGGTTTTCTCCGCCTGAAGGGAGATTGTTGACATAGTGAAGTTAAAACCTGAGTTGGGTACCCGGTGAGTAGAGTACGGCGAAGAGAAGCTTCGTAGCCGAACCACTATAAATCTCTGTGTCTTGGTTTGATCTTTCCATCTCTTACTTATTCATTATTGTCATACATCTTGTTTTGTTATCTTTCATTCATGTATATTTATACTGTGATTCATTAATCTCATATAAACTTAGATCTAAAGTTTTGAAATTATTAATTTAAAAACGGTAAACTATTCAATCCCCTTCTAGTTTCTAAATATGTGTTAAAATAGACTTTTGAAATTGTACGAATAGTTTTCAAAATAGAAAAGAAATTGGAGAATCTCGGCCGGATTTACAACTCTAAATTAGGTTAAGGGTTATTACTCCCAAAGGAAGAGGATTAGATAAAAAGTTGCCCCCTCCCAAGAAGTCTAACAAGTCCGTGGAAACTAAAAGGGGAGGGGATTGAATAGTTTTACCGTTTTAAAATTAAAACTTAGATTGTTGGTTTATGTGAAGTCAAGAGATATACACAAGTGTATATGATAGCGATGTAATAAATAAATATGTAAATGAGGAATATAAATAAGTAAAGATAGGAAAGATCAAACCGATGACACAATGATTTATAGTGGTTCGGCTACGAAGCTCCTCTTTGCCCTACTCCACTCCCCAAGTACCCAACTTGAGAGTTTTCTTAACTATGTCAACAAGCTCCCTTTAGGTGGAGAAACCGTACACGTCGCTTACACTTTTTCCGGTACTAAGCTAAATACCGAGTTCTACTTCGAGATAGAACCAATCTAGCACACTACGTATTTTAAGGCCTAAAATACTAACCTATCATACACATATAATAATCACAACACAAGAGATTGAAGATAGATAAATATCACAAATGTGATGACTCGGCTAAACTAATAACACTTGAAGCTTTACGTCTTCGTTTGTGTTCTTCACTAAAGAGTGGTATAATTGGATCACTTGTAATGGATTATAGAACAAGTATAATGATCAAAGAATGTAAAAAAAATAACTATGGAAGAGAGAAAAATATTGGAAAGAGTTGTCTAAAATGAAGACATGAGGTTGCTATTTACAGGCAACATTTAAAATTCAAAATCTAGTCCAACAACTAGTTCGCACGGAACCACGGATCCACCTATGCCTGGATCTCTCTTTGGTTATGGTGGATCCGTGGGTGCAGCTGGGATATTTTTTGTCTTTTAGTGATTAACCTCAAATCTTAATAAAATATTCTTATGTACTTAAAAATCAGATTTATTAGATTCTTCTAGAAGGAAAATATTTCTTAACATAAATAAGGAAATTTTTTTTGATTTGAGAAGATTTAGAAAGATTATTTCCACTTATGGTTAATCATACTTTGTCTTATTGATTAATATAACTAGCTTATAATTAATCATGTGTTTATTGAAAATAATTTGATTAGAAAAGGTTTATGCAAATAATTAAGTTTGAGTGCAAGAAAAAATATTTTTCTTTGATCATTAACTACGCTTTATAATTCTATATTCATACCTTAAGTGATTTATCGTCGTCAAGTAAACTTACGACTAAATAACTTGTTTACGTAAACTTATACGTAGTATGACATTATATTTTTTATTATCAAAACTCGAAGATCATTAAATATAAATATTGTTTTTACCCGAATATTTGTATTAACAATCTTCCCTTTTTTGATGATGACAAAATATAAACTCATATTTATTACAAGTTACTAAATAAGTATTTAGTGGTTGAGTTTACATATCTCCTCCTCCTTTTTGTCGAAGCAAAAAGCGTTGTAGAGGCGCGGTTGCAAGTAATACTTTGACGATGCTAAGTAACTTTGTGACGAATGCAAATTAAAAAAAAACGAATTTGCAAGTGCTCCCCCTCGGTGTATGCTCCCATTTGATTGGGACACCAAGGAATCAAGCAATGGAGGCGTGCTACAAAATAAAGTTAGTAGACAAGCATGTATATAACAACAACACATGCATATATAAGCAATAAACAACCACCATCATCACAACATAATAATTAATAATGTTAATTCCATTATAAGAGAAATAACATAAAATTTGGCATAAAGCCAAAATCACTAAAAAGACATCAACTAAAAAAAATAAACTAAGAATTAATAACAACTTAAAATCCTAAATCTTAGGATAAATTCATTTCTCCCATATAATCCGTAGGGTTTGGCGAAACACCAAGGTGGTTAGTGCGGAAAGTATGAAGGGTTGAATGACGATCCAAGGTGGTGACGGATGTAGGAAAACATGTAGTTAACACGGTTTCGCAGCATGTGGATTTCATGCCTAGTAGTGCTACAACATTGACAAAATATGTTGTGAAGGTGAGGCATGTCATTTTAATGAACAAAATCAAAGATGTTGTTGGGAGGGTTAGGAAATTGTTTATTTTTGAGATTTAATGGAAAGTTTTGAAGGTTTTCTAGTTGAGGTGCATTGTTGTTGATGTTAACAAACAATGGAGGTGGAGGTTGTGGATGTTCAAATCCGGGTGGTGGTTGTGAGACACGAGGTGGTGGCGATAGGTTTGAAGGACCCGGTTGCCAATTATCCACGGTTGACACATATGGGTCATTAGGTGATAAAAGTTGCGGTGGAAGTTCTTGAGGTTCACGCTTCATTAGTATGACAAATATTAGCTTTGGTGGTGGAGCAACATGAGTTGGTGTTGGAGACTCACTAGGGGATGATGAAGTGGTTTTATAGGTGCTCCTACTTTAGGTGGATTTTAATGATGCATGTGGCGGTGAAAGAGATTTCCCTCTTGGAGGTGGTGATGGTGTTCTTTCATTTTGGTGTTCCCCACTAGAGGATGCAAGGTTAACATAGATAGGTAATTTGACCACCTAATGTAAGGTTTTTCTCTTGTAGTTGGGTGAGTTTGTCTTGGATGAACTAGTCATGATGATGAACGAGTGAGGTGTATGAGTGAAAATTGCAAGAAATTTGAAGAAATTTAAGGTTGAGGGTGACGATTATATGGTGGAAGTGATGAAGTGTTTTACATGGAGGTTCTTGGATTATATGGAAGTTATAATATATCATAGGATCATATAGCATGATTTTAAGATAAAGTGGTAAAAGTTAAAAAGCAATAAAATTTGAATTTTGGCGCATGGGGAGACATAGATCCACCAAAACATGGATCTTAGGTAAGGAGAGATTCCGTTTGATCTATGGCCTCCACGGATTAAAGTGGCCTGTACACTATTTTGCCAGCCATTTACTCATGTACAGTTATCAGGCAAGTCTCCTTAAAAAATTTAGCATAGGCCATAAGATAGATAATAGTTCCAACATATTTTTAATAATCTCTATTTAAGTCAAGTACTTACTATTACAAGCACATATTATGAGTTGAAAGCAAATAGATTAAGGATCACATTGGGTGAGTTATTCATCATCACTTGATGTTCCAGAATCACTATAGTAGTGGTATGTGTTTAATTACACATACCTTTTACCTTTAAAAACGAGCTAAAATAACCAAAAACGCGACCTCTTCAAATATGACCCAAATTTAGCTTGTTTTGCACCTCCACCACCTTTCAATTGTGTTTCTCATGCAGGACACGATATATCTACAGAAAAGGACGAAAAACGAAGCCAAACGAACAAAACCGGAGAAGCTGAATGGAAGAAAAGCAGGAAAAAGACAAGTCCCAGTCAACAAAAAGCTGTGAAAAAGTCAACAAAGTCAATTCAATCAACCCGAAGCCAAAAGTAGAAAAATAGTTTGAGGGTTATAAATTTGTCTTTTAAAACATTAAACTTATTTTTAAAGAAGAAAACAAAGAGGCGAAAAGAAGAGAGAAAGGTGCGAATCTCGCCAAGTGGAGGCGCGAAAGTTAAAACTCCTAGGGTCTAAATTTTCTGCCAAGACCTTAGAGTATAACACACAGGACGTGTGTTGCCAATTGCACTTATTACCCTTGGGGACTTTTTAAACTGCCAAGTCCCCAAAACCTTTTAAAACCACAGGACGAAAAAATTGAACAACCTCCCCTCCCCCTCTCTCCAATAATCTTTGCGAGAGACACAAACAGTTGGCCCAACCTCCCCTAAACTATTACCTGTCACCCCCTTTCCTTTTCATAACCCTTTTTCACCGCCTTTTTTCATCCAAACCAAGTCACGGGTTCACCTCCTTTCTTTTACCCTTGCCCAACCCATCACACATCCATGGATAACCCTCCCCCCGCTCCTCTCTACTATCTTTCCCATCTAAAATAGGAGCTTTACACATGTTGCGCAATCCTATAATCACCACATTTCGTTCAAGGCGTCTCGGATCAAAGGTTTGGGTACCAAGGCAAAAAGGAAGGGCCAGGATTGCCTTTGTTATTTGCAACTCTCACAACAAACACACTTCATTAGTGTGGCTACAAGTAGAAACACACCTGCAAGAAGCAAAGAATTCCAAGAAGACATAAACCCTAGGTCGTTTTTCACTATATAAGCATTGTAAAGCCCTTGAGGCTAGTTAGTTAGTTTTTTAGTAATTTAAGTGTAGTTTTTTAAAATAGTTTTAAGTGTTTTTCAGTTTAAAGTTTCTTGTACTTGCACTTCAATCTTTAATGAAAATTCAGTAAGCTCTTTTAATTGTGTTCTCTAAGTTACATGTTGCCTCTTACGTAAATATCTTTTAATGCTTTTCAATATAAGCTGTTTGTATACCTGCCATCAAACTTATTTATATAAAGCTTAGAGACAAAGTTACTTGTTGGATTTAAGCAACATGGAAGAATGAGCAATTTTGGGATGGTTTATTGGGTTTTCAGCACAAACCCCCAATTTACACCATTACCTTAGTTTAAGCTTATTTATAAGCTTGGGGGTAGGAATTTAGAGCTTAATTAGGTTTCCAAAATCCTTTTTGAGCAAAGGATTAAAGGTACCTTTTCTTTTAACTTTTGCTTATTACTGTAGCAATAAGCTTATTTAGCTTTTTTCTTTCGGCCATTAATACTTAGTTTTTATGCCCTTATATGTGTTCAAATATGCTAAAGTGTGCTTGTTAAGTTCTTTTCATTTATTTCACATGAAAATTGCCCTTTAAACGTACTAAATAAGTGCATAATTTCTGTATAGCTTCTCATTAATCTTTCAAGTGCTTATTTGCTTGCTTTTTGTCTTTTTATTTTCTTAAATAGCTTAAGTATTATTTGCCTTTTAAAAATTTCAGTTTAAGATAGTCTTTATAAGTTTAAAGTCACCTTTTTAAAAGTTAAGGGAGTGTTTGGGTCAACATGAAAAACGGGTCAAAATGGCTTTGTGCATAGGTTATGGCCATTAGCTAGATTAGCTTAATGTCTTTTAAGATAATCTAAAGCTGTTTTTAAATAAGTTGTTTAGTTTGGAAAATTGTTTATTCATAAGTTTTATAAACCATCTTGGAAAATGCTGGATTTTTTAAAAAAGCCACATGTGCCTTAGTTAGAATAAGCAACTTGCGGATTTTGAGTTAAAAGGTTTCAAAAAAATAAGAGTTGTGTTTTAAAGTGTCAAAAAAAAACAATGCATGTTAACACACTTGGTGCCACATTTGACTTGTGTAAAGTCAAAACAGCCAAGTTTTTAAGTAGTTAAATTTTTAAATTGAAAAGACTTTTTCAAAGCTAAAATTCAGAAACGATTTAAAATGATTTTTGGAGCCCTCAAAAAGTTTGTGCACTCAAGTCCAATTAACCTAGAGCCTTATTAGATGCTTTAAGCCTTTATTTTCTTATTTTGAGCTTATTTGACAGCTTTTAAAAAGCTGTCAAATAAGCTCACTTGTGTTAAGCTTTAATCTCCCCTGGTGCAAAGGGGAGATTTTTAAGCAACTGCCTTTGCTTAGCCTTGTTGTGTTCTAAAAGTCTTATTTCTTGGCTATTTTAAGAGTCTTATATGCCATTTTGATTAAGCCCTTTTCTTTTCAGCCCTTAGCTAGCTTATGTGTGAGGCTTATTTTTAAGCTCAAACTAGCTCTTTGCACTGTTTTTATGACCCCCCTGAGCTAATAGTGTTGAGAGATCTGCTTATTCTTTCTTTAGGCCTTATTCAGCCTATTTTATAAGCTCATTTTTGCCCCCCTCCTATTAGCTTTTTTAGGTTAGTGTGACAGGCTGTGATTGGCCTTATTCTCTTGTACCTAGCGTATTTGCTCCAACCACTTTAAGCCTTTTTGTTTTAAGCCTTTGTTTAGCCTTTCTTCTCATAAGCTTTTTCCAGCCATTTTTTAGATTCTAGCTTTTAAGCTCACTTAAGTGTTTATTTAGGTTTATGGTTTGCGACCATCCATTAGTTATTTTGTCCACAGTCCTAGTTATTTTGTCCAAGGTGTCCAAAATTGAACTTCTTAGCCATTTTTTAGCTTGTTATGCCTTCCTTTTAGGTAATACTGCCTCACCTTTATAAGCTAAATTTCAGGCCCTTATTTAAGCTTTTCATAAAAAGCCCCCTGGTAGCTTGAACAAAGTTGTTAAGCCCACCCACGAGCTTAACACTTTGCTTCCAAAAGTTTTTCCATAAAAAAAAGACTGGGAAAGACAAGGGTGCCCCCGGCAGTGAGCCAAGACTCGAACCCTGGTACCCCTCGATTCATTCCCCCTTTTACAAACACATACCGCCTGCGCCCTTGAGGACTTTTTCGTTATAGTCCGTTTAAGGGCCATTAGTATTTATAGACTTTTTGGACTTGTTAAGTTATACAGGCCCCTGTAAACAGCCTTATTACGGGCCTTATTTATTAAGCAAACTTTTTTTGTTTTATTTTGCTATAGGTATTGTTATTGTGTACTAGTATTTTTCTGTTAAAAATTTTCAGAATTTTTCGAAATAGTTTAGTATTCTTTTTACAATTAACTTTAGTATAAAGCATTTTTTAAAAATTCTAAAAAATACAAAAATTATCAAAAAATATTTTTCTTTTTTAGAAAAATTTTTCTTTGTCATTATAGTTTGTAGGAAAAATATAAATTTTTGTCATATAGTTTGTAGGAAAAATATAAAAAATTTCGTAGGGTTATTTTTACAACTTTTCATTTTTTAAAGAGCGGTCCGGGTGCGGTTTTTTGTCTTGACTCGTTTTTGGGTCAAACGAACTCCGTTTTCAGTCTAGTCTTTTTCATTCTTCGTTATTTGACTCCTAGAGTAGTTTAGAAGTGAAAATTTCTTCATAGGGTTAATTTTAAAGATTTTAGGTTTTTCCCCCTTTGTTCGGGATTCGGGCTCTCGTTTTCTAGCTTAATTTCGTAATTTTTAGGTTTTTCTTAAATGTTTTGGTTTATTATTGCTTAATTTAACTTCCTGCACTCTCAAATCTTTTCTCTCCTTCCAACTCAAATCTTCCGACTGTATCGATTTTCCAATACAGCCTCGTTGGGGATAAACGATCCGGGAACATTCTATACTACTTCTCGGTTTTATTGACTTTGTTTCTAGACTATTCTTACTACATATATTCTATATTTTATTATATATTATATATATTTTAAGGTGTAGTTTGGACGGATCAAGTAGTAATCATCATAGTCTCCAATTGCCGCCATCACATGGGAAACAAGCAAATATTTTGGATTTTAAAGAGGTAGATTGGCATCAGTGAGATATCGAAACACACAACATGCCGTATGGCAGAGAAGTATTTGGTAGATTTTGAACGTTCGAAATTCGTTTGGCAATGAAGTAAGCTAGGTTGTAAGGTTGACGTGTCTCAAGACAATAGAGAATGTGGCAAGTGGATGCGGAGAGATGCTTAGAATTTTCTCCTAAGCTTAACACGTTTTGTCGAAAGATTTCCTTAAATTTTCTAAGCTAAGGCTTAAGTTTAAGTTTATGAATTTTGTTACTTACTTGAGGTGTGATGTTTTTGTGTGTTATCTTGAGGTATTGATTAATTTCACTCATAAATGGGATATTTGAATGATAGGGCCCTTGGGGTTCTCGATTATTTCTTAAGGAGATAAGAGAGCTATCAATGAAGTAAGAACATTGTCTAGAATGAGGAATCCCATGGAGTTTGGCGAACATTTCGAGACGAAAGACAATTTCAATTCCTTGAAACCAAAATTGAATGGAAAATGTGAGATCCTTATTTCGAATGAGATTAACACTAGAGTAAAATTACAAAACAAATCTAGGACAAATGGGTTCATCGAGATTGTATAGATGATATAGACCTATATCATTGAGTTTGGTTTTTATATGATTATACATGTAATAGTATGGAAGAACACTGCGTCCTTTATAAATTTCACGTGACTCTAGATTTGTGAGTGTTTCAGCCGTATTTGGTGGTGTGGAGATTTCATTAGAAAGTTTTGGTGAATAGGTAATGGTTTGTTGAAGTTCATCGTGAAATATTTGAGACATGATTTCACTTATAAGATAAATTCAAACGACTCAATCATCAAAACAAGGTGTATTCATGATCACCTAAGTGTGTGTGTGTCTATATGCAAACAATGTGGATGTGCAGTTTGCTTGACTCAAACGAAGATAATAATAGTATTAGTATTAAGCAAACCTTAAGGCACTCCTAAGTTTGATTTTGCTCATGTCGAATGACATGAAAATGCATATGAATTATGCACTTCGTATGAACATTCATGAGACTAAATGTATGATGAAAACGTTTTTACGTTGTATTAACAATGAAGTTAAACAACCTTGGTTTTGAAAACTCCTAGTCGTGAGAATTTTGTTTGAAAAGCATAATTTGGGGTTTTGTCAAAATTTGATTTTCACTAATCTAGTCAATTATGTAAACTTAGTATCTATGGGTAGCAAAATAGTTATACATGACTATAATCTAGTCTAAATTATGCATAAAACACATTAAAAATCGAAATCCCCAAATTATTTGGTTTAGTGCAAAATCAAAACCCTAGACTCAGAATTGAAAGGAAATAAAGATGAAGTCACTTACAATAGTTATTTGGTAACGATAATTTGATGTTAATCTTTAAGTTTTATTGCCCCAATTGCCAATTTGGAGTGTTTTTGATTAATGGTTTGTGATTTTCGTTCGTATGGAGTGTTTGGGTAAAAGTATTGTGTGGTCCTAATTGTTTGAACCTGATATGTACCTACTATTTTTGACACATAGATCTACCAAAATATGGTACAAATCTCTCTAAGTTGGATCCGTAGATCCGTGAGGGTCCCAAAACAGAAAAAGTAAGATTTCAGGCAAATTAGGAGTTGGTATTATTGTTTTGGCAATTGGAGTGACTTATATATGTTATAGGGAGTATGTGTTTAAATTTTCGGAGTCGACGTCCAAGTTTTGAGCATAACGTGGAAGTTGTCATGAATTTCCCGATGAAATTTCAACAAAATCGATCCTACTTAAAGTGTGTTAACTTTTAGCATATTTTTGATCATTGCTAATAATACAAACATTATGAACATTTAGATGTTATAAAACATCGTCAACACAAGTGTGAGTTGTAATTCGATGATTATTCTTTTCGTCTTTTCAATCGATTTCGTAATTTCATTTGATAACCACAAATGGTTGTACATGTAAACTTAGAAAATATCTATGGTTATTTTATTGATATTTTCGTAATCTAATAAAGTTCTAATCTCGATTAT
The DNA here is from genome assembly GCA_026074375.1 of Tanacetum coccineum. Lineage (NCBI taxonomy): Eukaryota > Viridiplantae > Streptophyta > Magnoliopsida > Asterales > Asteraceae > Tanacetum > Tanacetum coccineum. The sequence goes on from BQNB010032105.1 coordinate 20,048, forward strand.
GTTCATGATTTGAAATTTATAATTGGAAAGTATAATGGGAATTAACATCTTTTGAATAATGATTAATTTCTTCATTAGATTTTCGCTTATGATCATTTATGGGAGGATTGAGGTTCACTATCGATGACGAGTTCCATCATTCTTAATCCTAATCTTAAATAATTAAGTAGTTTGCGTTTTAAGGGCTTAGTTAATATATCGGCTAAGTTATCTTCGGATGCAACTTTCTCGATAGAAATGTTTCCCTTTTAGACGTTGTCGCGAAGGAAGTGGTGACGAATTTCTATATGTTCAGTTCTAGAGTGTTGGACGGGGTTTTTACTTAAGTCGATGGCGCCTTTATTGTCGCACATGATTAGAACGTCGTAGAGTCGTATGTCGTAGTCGATGACAGCTTGTTTCATCTATAGTGCTTGTTGACACGCCTTTCTGGCGAAAATATATTCGGCTTCGTTCGTGAAGATAGAAAGGGCCGTATGTTTCTTAGAGAACCAAGATGTTAGACAACATCCCATGAACGTACAAATGCCACTAGTGCTCTTTCGATCAACGTAGTCGCCTACGTGGTCAAAGTCAGCGTAAACTATATTTTCTATACCGGTTCATTTCGGATACTATAATCCTAAGTGGGTAGTTCCCCTAATATATCTAAATATACGCTTAACGACTTCTAAATTGGTAGTTTTAGGATTTTCTTGAAAACGCGCACATAAGAAAACACTAAACATAATATCGGGCCTACTTGTAGTTAAATAAAGTAAACTACCAATCATACCTTGATAGTTAGTGCCATCTACGGATTCGGCTTCGTCGTCCTTAGTAAGCTTGATCTCCGTCGACATTAGCTTCTTGGTTGGTTTGAAATCTTCCAACCCAAACTTCTTTAACATCCCCTTGATGTACTTTGATTGATTGAAAAATATCCCGTCTTCTATTTGTTTTATTTGAAGACCCAAGAAAAAGTTCAACTCCCCCATCATACTCATTTCAAACTCATCATGCATTATTTTTGCGAAATCATCACATAAGTTTTGACACATGGATCCAAATATGATGTCATCGACATATATTTGAACAATGATGAGATGTGATTTAGATTTCTTTCTAAAAAGAGTATTATCAACCATTCCCATGGAATACCAGTGTTTTAATAAAAATGCTTTTAGTCTATCATACCAAGCCTTATGAGCTTGCTTAAGACCGTACAAAGCATTTTTAAGTTTATTAACATAGTTTGTTTTTCAGAATCAATAAAACCCGGAGGTTGAGAAACATAAACCTCTTCGTTTATAAAACCATTTAGAAAAGCACTTTTCACATCCATTTGGTACAATTTAAAATCATTTGCATAAGCAATAGCAAGAAGTATTAGGATAGATTCTAATCTAGCTACCGGTGCGTATGTCTCATCGTAATCTATACATTCTTGTTGATTATATCATTGTGCTAATAATCTAGCCTTATTTCTAGACACAATACTATTTTCGTCTAACTTTTTCCTATACACCAATTTAGTTCCTATAATTGATCGATTCTTAGGTAGAGGTACTAAATCTCACACATCATTAGCTATAAATTGGTTTAGCTCCTCTTGCATAGCTACAACCCAATTTTCATCTACTGATGCCTCATTGACATTCTTAGGTTCTATGGTCGAGATGAAACAAAAAAAATTACTTTGATTTTGGGCTTGTGATCTTAACGTTCTTTGATTAAGATTTCCTACGACTTGTTCTAGAGGGTGATTTTTAGACTCTTTAATGTTAACGATCTCGTCAACTTCTACGGACTCTTCTTCAATATTATTATTGTTTACAGCTCTAATATTATTTTCAATAGCTTCTTCTTCACCAACATCATCATCAACCAATTATGATAATTTGGTAGGAGGAGGACTTTCATCGAATGTCACGTTGAGTGATTCTTCAACTTTCATGGTATGTTTATTCAATATAATATAAGCTTTGGTATTTTGGGAATATCCTAGAAAAACACCTTCGTATGACTTTGGGTCAAACTTGGTTGAATAATATTTAGTATTTAATATGAAGCACTTGCTTCCAAATACTTTAAAATATTCTAAATAAGGTTTCCCACCTCTATATATTTCATAGGGGGGTTTTCCTAGAATTGGTCAAAATAATATTTATTTAAGAATATAAGTTGAAGTGCCAACGACGTTGCACCAAAACTTTTGAGGTATGGATTGTTCATTTAACATAGTCCTAGACATTTCTTGTAATGTTCGATTCTTTCTTTCAACTACCCAATTTGATTGTAGAGTACGAGGAGACGAGAAATTATGAGTAATGCCTTGTGCATCATAAAAAGCTCCGAATTATACTTCGTTGTCAAATTCCCGACCATGATCTGTTCTAATAGCAACTATAGAACATCATAATTGGTTTTGAATTTTCTTACTTAATATTTCAAATTTCTCAAAAGCTACGCTTTTGGTTTTTAAAATTTTTGTCCAAGTATATCTTGAATAATAATCTACTATTATTGTGGTATATAAGTTACCTTCGTAACTCTTAATAGCGGATGGACCAAATAAGTCCATATGTAAAAGCTCTAAACATCTATTAGTAGAAACCATATTTTTAGCCTTATGACTTACACGAGCTTGTTTTCCTATTTTGCAAGCATCACAAAAATGTTTATCATATTTTAGATTAGGTAAGTTCCTGACCTATTCTTTAGATGACAAACATTGGATTAAACGCATATTTGCGTGACCAAGTCTTCTATGCCATAAGGTAGAATTATCTACTACCGTGGCAAGACATAATTTGTCTTGAGACTTATTTCCTAATTTCATGACATATAACCCATTTTTCCTAATGTCATTCCTATTGTTTTACCATCCTTAATTATTTCACTACCGTTTTCCGTAAATAAGACCTTACACTTATTGTCACAAATTTGACCGACACTAAGTAGATTAAAAGCTAAGTTATCTACGTGTTCTACGTTTGATATAGTAAGAGAGTCATTAGAGACCGTACCTTTTCCTATGATCTTTCCTTTTAAGTTACTTCCAAAGAAAACATTACCTCCGTCGTATGTTTTGTAGGTAGAGAATAGACTTTTGTTTCTCGTCATGTGTTTGGAGCAACCGCTATCTTTAATCCATTCGTCCGGCTCCAAACAAATTCTCAAGCATACCTATTTAAGTAAAAACAAATTTAAGCGCTTGGTCCCTAATATCTCATGGGTCCAAAAACGTAAGTGTTGTACATTCCTTGCATTTGTTGCAATTGGTTAAGATATTGGAATGAGATGCAATTTCCCGTATGTACAAAACCTTGATTTTGATTATTAATCCAGTTCATAGGATAATGATTTTAATAAGTTGGTCCGCGGGAGTTTCTTCTAGGTTGAGGTGTGTTGTATCTTTGTGAAGAATAATTATTTCTTCTAGGTGGCGGTATCTTAGATCTAGACTCGGTTTTGACATAACCTAAACCATTCTTAAGAGATGGTTTGAGAGTCGATCTTTTTGAGTTTTCTATACTATTACGTATTAGTTTCTTTCTAACAATAACAAAATCTGTTCGCGAAGACATAGGAGGGCTGAAAACGTGTTTTGCCACTTTTTGGCTGGTCGACGGATCCACGGATCCAGGGATGGTGGACCCGTCTGCCTTTTTGGTGGATCCGTCCCCTGCCAATTCGGTAGTCAACCCAACAAAACTTATGGGTTTTTTTCCACCGTTGACGCATTACTTTTATCAAATCCTAAACCTATTTTACAACTAGGTGACTTTTAAACATTTAACATTTCTCTTAGTGAATTAGCGCTTTTATCAAACTTAACATGATTTTCTTTAAGTTTAGTGTTTTCTAAACGAGGTTGTTGACATGACTCGTAACCAATATAAACTTCTTTGTTTCTCTCAAGTTTTTTAATTTTCTCATTCAACTCTAAAATTTCTTTTTCTAAAAGCTCTCTTTTAGTTTTCAAAATTTTATTTTTGTTGATGATTTTTAAGCTAATTTCACATAAATTATCATATTCATTTTGCATACTATCGTTATCAAAGAAGAAGCATTATCACTATAATGAGAAAAGTCAAAAGTTACCTCATTTGATGATTGAACCATGAGACAAGTTTCATCGTTGATTTTGTCATCGGCTTCATTTTTACTATCGCTCCAACAACCTCCAAAACGCCTTTTGATCCTTGTTTCTTAGAGGCTTTGGGCATTCGCCAATGAGATGATTTGGATCGCCGCATCTAAAGCATTTTCTATCACTCTTGCTTTTCTTATCATCCCTTTTCCGAAATGATTACTTCTCTTCTCGTGGCTGTCTAACAAATCTACCATTTCTTCAAAGAACGTTTTAAAGTTCCTTACGGCCATAGCATATTCTTTGTCATCGCTTCCGGATATCGAAGTTTCGTCATCACTAGTCTCTTTCTTATCTTCTAAGGCAATGGACTTAACCCTTTTCTTTTTACCTTTATAAATTTCGAAATCCTTTTCCATGACCACTTCATGTACTTTTAGATTACCGATAAGCTTGTCTAGAGGTAGTGATGACAAATCTTTTGATTCTTTAATCGCTGTGACCTTTGTTCTCCATTTAGGATGTAGAGCCCTAAGAAACTTCCTAACATAGTTCATACTAGAGAAATCTTCATCAAAAGCTTTAAGACTAGTAATAATAGTGTTAAATCTAGCAAAACCGCTATCAATAGATTCTTTTTCAAGGATAGTAAATTGTTCATATTGTTAAACAAGAAGATCAATTTTATTATCCTTTACTTGGATATTACCTTGATGTGTGATTAACAACGATTGCCAAATATCTTTAGCCGTTTTACATATAAAAATTCTTTCGTATTCCTTTTTAGGTAAAGCATTATAAAGAACCATTTTAGCTTTATTATTTCTAGCAAGTCTCTTTTTAAGATCATCGGTTTGTTGTTCAAAGGGAAATACTTCTAAAACTTGGGTGACTTCGTTTTTGGAAACTTGTGAAAAATCACTATTTATGATAATATGCCAAAGATCTAAATCTTTTGCGTTCAAATAAGTTTCAAATCTATTTTTCTATATATAAAACAATTGGTTTTGAAAAGTGGCGATCTTTGCATAGATTGCCCTTCTAAATATTTATTGGAATCCATAAATCGATTCAAGCTTTAATGTACAATATACGTTAAAGATATTAGGTGACCTTGGCTTCTGATACCAACTGTGGAAACTAGAAGGGGGAAGGGGTTGAATAGTTTTACCGTTTTAAAATTAAAACTTAGATTGTTGGCTTATGTGATGTCAAGAGATACACACAAGTGTATAGGATAGCAATGTAATAAATAAATATGTAAATGCGGAATATAAATAAGTAAAGATATGAAAGATCAAACCGAGGACACAATGATTTATAGTGGTTCGGCTACGAAGCTCCTCTTCGCCCTACTCCACCCCCTAAGTACCCAACTTGAGAGTTTTCTTCACTATATCAACAAGCTCCCTTTAGACGGAGAAAACCGTACACGTCGCTTACACTTTTTTCGGTACTAAGCTAAATACCGAGTTGTACTTCGAGATAGAACCAATTTAACACACTACGTATTTTAAGGCCTAAAATACTAACCTATCATACACATATGATAATAACAACACAAGAGATTAAAGATAGATAAATATCACAAATGTGATGACTCGACTAAACTAATAACACTTGAAGCTTCACATCTTCTTTTGTGTTCTTCACTAAAGAGTGGTATAATTAGATCACTTGTAATAGATTATAGAACAAGTATAATGATCAAAGAATATAAAAAAATATATATGGAAGAGAGAAAAATATTGGAAATGGTTGTCTAAAATGAAGACATTTGGTTGCTATTTACAAGCAACATTTGAAATTCAAAATCTGGTCCAACAGCTAGTTCGCACGGATCCACCTATGCCTGGATTCGTCTTTGGTTATGGTGGATCCGTGGGTGCAGCTGGGACATTTTTTGTCTTTTAGTGATTAACCCCAAATCTTAACAAAATATTCTTATGTACTTAAAAATCAGATTTATTAGATTCCTCTAGAAGGAAAATATTTCTTAACATAAATAAGGAATTTTTTTCTAGATTTGAGAAGATTTAGAAAGATTTGAAAAGATTGTTTTCACTTATGGTTAATCATAATTTGTCTTATTGATTAATATAATTAGCTTATAATTAATTATGTGTTTATTTAAAATCATCTGATTAGAAAAAGTTTATACAAATGATTAAGTTTGAATGCAAGAAAAAATATTTTTCTTTGATCATTAACTACACTTTATAATTCCATATTCATACCTTAAGTGATTTGTCGTCGTCAAGTAAACTTATGACTAAATAACTTGTTTACGCAAACTTTTACGTAGTATTACATTATATTATCAAAACTCGAAGATTATTAAATATAAATATCGTTTTTACCCGAATATTTGTATTGCCAAAGTCAACAGGTGTTGACATGTGTCATTTCTTGTTATTTTTGGGCGGAGTATTGATGAACGTTTGAGTTGATGAACATTCGGTCATTGATGAACATTTTGTACTCATAAATATTTTGTATTGATCAAATTCTTGTAGAGTATTGATAAATATAAAAAAACTTTACAATTTTAACATTATTTGGTGAACATTTACTTGATGAACAATTTTCTTAAACATTCGGTATTGATGAACATTTCTTAATTTTTCTTTGAACGGCGATTTATTAAAACACTAGCAAGGAGCTAGATCAAACAAGAACAATATAAGGGTTCTTAAGCCAATCGTCCCACTTGAACGACGCTTTACATCTGAATTTACACCAATAAAAAGAACTAGAAACTAAATTATCAAATATCAGCGCCTTTTCAGGGATCTTCTTATCAAACAAAAGCTTATTGCGAAAGTACCACATATACCACCACAAACCATAGTATACACCCTCAAGAACGCCTTTGAGTTTGGATTGAATCCGAATAGAAACCAACCAAACTTGCCATTCCTCGTAAGAATTCACATCCGAATAGTCGATATTCCACCAAGAAGATATCTTACGCATAATCTGTCTCACTACAACGCATTGAAAAAAAATATGGTTTGTCGATTCCACACCGGCATTACAAATGGGACAAACAATCGAATCAATATCCATTCCACGACGAGAGATATTAAAACGCGTTGGGAGCGCGTTAGATTTGACTTTCCAAGCTATGATATTCACCTTGATTGGCACGGATTTAACCCACCTAGTCGGCAAACTAACATCCTAAAACCGATTCCCATCAATCTCCTTTCGAATTGAAGCCACTGAAAAGACCCCATCACTTTCTAACGTCCAAACGTAACGATCTTCGCAAGGCACGAGAGTAGTCATCCAGAAACCAGCACAAAGAGTTTAAGTGCATACTCTTCAATTCCACTTCTCGCTTTTCTTCGAAATGAGTTATCTAAACTTGACGCATTCAATTTCGAACTAACAGTAGCATTCTTATTCAACTCAAGAGCGAACATACGTGGGAACAGCTCTTTGATGACACCGCCTTCATACCAATTGTCGACCCAGAACCGCGTGTTCTCCCCATTCCCCAGCTTTCAATCGGATGTAATCTGCAACATTAATACCCCGACCTTGTAACACCCTTACTTCCGTGAAACTATCGATGTCGCAGCAGGTTCGAACTTCCACCAGAAACGATCCCGTGTTCAAATTCTCGTCCTCCCCATAAAAAGCCTTATCATTTTAGTTCCAAAAGGACATTTCTGAGAATAGAACCGCCAAACCACTTTAGCATGAGACCTCTATTAAGGGCAAACCAAGCTTGAAACCCCTAAACCACCTTTATCCTTCGAGTTAGGACCTTGTTACCACTTTAACCCAAGAAGCTTGTACTCTTCGGACCTGGCCATTAAAGAACCCGACAACGATAGATTCAAGAGATTTAAGAATACTCAGGGAACCTAAAAAAAATGGACATATGGAAGATTGGCATAGATCCTAACACGGACTTAAGAAGAGTGAGTCTGCCTCCGATTGAAAGGAGTTTCATCTTCCATCTAGAAAGACGAGATAACACCTTGTCCACCACTTCTTTCCAAGCTTGCTTCCTTGACATATTTCCCCCAACTTTCGTACCCAAATAAGTGAATGGAGTCTTAAGGACAAGACACCCAAGTTTAGAAGCCGCGTTTTTAACCATCCCATCTTCAACGTTAACACCCATAATCTTACTCTTACACATGTTAATACGAAGACCAGAAGCCCGGAAAAAACAATCCAAAACTCGAACTAACGAATCGATATTGAGCTCACTCCATTGGCCAAGAAAGATTGCATCATCCGCATAAAACAAATGAGACAAATTCACCATGGAATTAATTTTGATCCCCGTAAACAAACCCGCATCTACCACACGTTGAAAAGAAATATGCAAGTTCTCCATAATAAGAATGAAGAACATTTCCTATTGATAAACATTTTTTACAAATAAACATTTTTTACAGATAAACATTCTTGCTGAGTGATGAAGAAGATTTTGTATTAATTAACACAAATTTATGAACTTAAAATAATCTGACAAACATTTACTTGATGGAGAATTTTGTTTCCTCGACATTTTTTGATGAACAATTTCATTCAAGAATACTTTATGATGAATATTTGTTTGTAGAACAATTTTGCTTCCTTCACTTTATTTGATGAGCAACTTATTTGCTGAATTTTCTTTGATGAACATTTTATGATGAACAATTACATATTCAAAGTATTGTTAGCCACAATATTCATATTTTCATCAAATACTCAAGCTTTTTTAATTTCTAAAACATTTATATTCTAAGTAACACCTAATATCATTAAATTACTTCATTGGGGCATTTCATCGAGCGCATTATGGGTGTATTAAAAAAACTTGATTTGTTTAAAATGTTAGAAGAAAAAAAAACTTAGAAAAACAAAAAAGATGAAAACTTAATGTCAACAACTTAAGGTTTGTTGATAAATAATCGCTATACCAATTTTGTTTTGACTCAAAGTGATAGAAACCCTAATTCTTTTATAAATCAATGAACCTCGAATTCATGAAAAATGAATGTTCTTTGTAGCGATGGAACAAATATATAATAAAATTGAATGTAAACCCTAATTTTGTGAAGAGAAATGCTACATCTACATAAATTTTACAAAAACAAATCTACACAATGATGTGTCATGTTAATTATTAGTATTATCTCTCTTACTTTTTATTTTTTTTTCTCATATTTGGATCCACACATTAACATACACATCATTGTACGGATTTTCTTTTGTAAACTTTATGTGAATTCTGAATGATTTAAAACTGAATTGGAGGTAGAGATGTTCATTAGTGGTGAAATGATACATAAAGAAGAAAAAACTCTGAAAGTGAGGAAATATATAAGACACGTGTCAGACTAGCGTGTGATTCTTTAAAGTTTGAGTTTTGCTAACCACCACCTTATGAGTTGTGGTTAAGCATACCTTAATTAACAAATTAGCATTCAATGAGCACCAAACATACTATGTTTAACATATATTCTATCTTTAAAATGAATAAATGTATATAATTACAGAATATATTAGTTTATTTAATGTTAATTTGTTATTTAAGGTATGTTTAACTACAACCCATAGGGTTGTGGTTAGCAAAACTCTTAAAAGTTTTTATAGATGAGAGGTGATTTGTACACACATTTTTTTTACCATCTACCAATAAAGTACACTCGCTGATGCACACAGTACAATACACAAATAGATATTTAGTGGGTGGGTATAAAAAAAATGTGTACCGTTATAGATATGATTTTCTCTCTCCTTTTAAAATCGCTACTCTACGCCCAAAACCTTGTTATGTGTATATTATTGGGGTTTATCTTGTTTAGGAATTGTGTAGAATCTAATGTGAGGGTTATCGTATATCTTTATGTTATGTATATATCAACTAGTGGGCAATGTCAAGTACTCCGTATATGATAACGATGCAATCCTGCTTGGCATAGATCCTTCCACAACAATAATTATTCAGAGAAACTTGAAGGGTCTTCAAAGACATTTCAATGATGTATGACCCCTCTTAATTATATTGAAACGATTTCCTAAACAAAACGGTGAAAAACTTTTCTTATAAAGCTAGTGAGAGTGCAACAATATTCCATTTTTATTTAATAAACGGTGTTAATCTTTTTCTTATTTTGTTGTGGGTGTGGGCATCCTTTAGTCCCCTTGTGGGAGTATTATTCCTAAATTTACTTTAGATTTTGATCTGCTGGGTCATTCTTCGTCATGGGATGTGATGAGTTTAGTCAATAGTTATTGATTTCTGTTCGGATCTTATCGGAAAGAATGTATTTTCTACTAGATAAAAGATGATAATGGTTGGGGTTTTTAGTTGGTACATTTAGGTTGTGTTCATTTGGGGGGGGAGGGGGGTAGGGTCGGGGTGGGTGCGGGGGTAGTGTGGGTGGGGAGGTATGGGGGTGATATAGGGAGGGGGGGTGGGGGGGGGGGTTGGGGGGGAGAATGGGTGGGGGGCGGGGGGGGGGTCGGTTGGGGGGGGGGGGGGAGTCTGGCGGGGGTTGGGGGGTGGTGTTGTGGGCGGGGTAAGGGGGGGGGGGTTGGGGGGGGGGGGTGGTGAACTGTTTTCTTTTTTTTTTATCTTTTTTTGTGTTATTTTTTTTTATTTTTTTTTATTTCCTTATTTTTTTTATTTTATTCTTTTCTTTTTTTTTTCTTTTATCATTTCTGTTTTTTTTTTTTTTATCAAAATAGATCAAATTTTTCTTGTTTACAAAACAAGACCAAGGAGCATTTTTAAACACACTATCGCCTTAATGTCCCTCACTTTGCCTCTTCCTTTGCTATCCCTGTCGCCAGACGCACTTAGATAGCAGGAGCACTTTCGCTTGAGTAATTTCAGCACTTAGATATTAGGAACACTTAGATATTATGAGCACTTAGATATAAGGAGCACTTGTTTAGAGAGGAGCACTTGGTGTTTTAGAGTTCTCCTTAACATTTTATATGAAAACTGACGTTGGATTTTTTGGCTTTATGTGAGGCGCACAAGAGAATTCGGGAGCACTTGTTAGTTTATAGTGCTCCCGTTTGTCTTAATCTAAGGCGCAACAAGAGAGCGGGGATGATTGAATTTTTTGTTTTGTCTTGTTGGAGGCGCACAAGATAAATCAGGAGCACTTTGTCTCCTAGAGTCCTCCCCAACATTTAATTTTGTCTTATTTGAGGCGCACGAGAGAATTCGGGAGCACTTGGTCATTTAAAGTGCTCCTCACCATTTTATATGAAACTCAGGCGCACTTTTAACAAAATCTATAAGTGCTCCTACAAAAATCACCGTAGATCTTGCCACATGTCACATATCTAACGATTAGTTAACCAAAGTTCATTTTTGAAAGTTTTTTGTGCTCCGACTCTTTTTGTAAGATGATATCTTAAAAGGACCATTTTAAAAATTTTCTCATGTGAAAAAGTAGAAAACTAATACTGAGTAAAATATTTAATTATAAATATATATATAAAAGAGCATAAAGCTATGAACAGTAACTTGGAATAAAATATTTTTCGACGCACGTATCTCGAGAATTTTTTTTATATATATTTTCAAAACACACCATGAACTTTAATCTATTTACGAATTTTTTTATATAACAAACTTTATTCGTCAAATATTGAGCGCATATTTACAGATTCATTCGGAAAAAATGTCATTGAAAAGATTGTCGAATTGCGAACAAAACGAGCCAATATTGCACCGCCTCTGACATGTGTACGATTTTATAAAAAATGTTGAAGTTTAATATATATATTTAAAAAACCGAATTTTCAAAACGCACCCTCAACTTTGACCTACTTACGACTTTTCAATAAAATAAACTTTATTCGTCAATTACGGAGCGCATATCTATCGATTCATTCGGAAAAAAAATTCGCTGAAAAGATCGTCGAATTGCGAACAAAACGAGCCCAATATTGCAATGGTTCTGACATGCGTACGATTTTATAAAAAATGTTGAAGTTTAATGTATATTTTAAAATGTTTATGGAAATAGTCTTTAGGGTTATCGGTTCGTTGCACGGTGAGTCCCAATCGCTGAAAAATAGTACTTGGCGTTATCGGTCCGTTGCAAAAATAGTTTCACGCGCTCCGCGGCAGTGCACGGGTGACAAACCTCGTTTGTTTTAATTCCAAGTATCTTGTTCTTCATTGTATCACAACCAACTTTCAAGTGCTTTTCAGGTTTCGTCCATTTAATGTTCATGTACTAACTTTCATGCCTTTTTCGAGTTTGGTCGATTTTGTATTTATGCGCTTAGAGCGGACAGTGTCATAACGCCCCAACCGACGTTTATGCTCACGTGGCAACGTCGTTGGGCGCGTTATGATACCGAAAAGTAAAAACGGCCCACGGCGTTGGGGCTCACGTTGCCACAGCAATGCAGCCTAATTAAAAAAAATATTTTTTCGAATATAACGGCTAGTTTCGCCATTTAATAATTTTTTTTTTCAAATTAAATCTAGCCAATGGCTAGTACGATTTAAAAAAAATTTAAAAAATGCCCATCGGCTATAAGCATTAATAATAAAATATTATAGTTTTTCAAAATTATTTTACCCACTATATATATCCCCATTTCTTATACTTTTTTTTCACACATCTACAACTTCAAACTCAATCTTTATACATATTCACTAGCAAAAAAAAATTGTTCGACTTTCCCAACGATGACTCTATTTGGAACCTCCTTACCAGCCAAATGAATTCCGGGTCTACGTCAAATTCTCAATTCCTCGGGTTTTCTAGCCAAGCTCCGATGACTCTCGAGCAACTAGCTTTTTTACAAACTCAACAACAAGCTTTTGTTGAAGTTCAACAAAATTTCCAAAACCAACAACAAAACCCACCACAATCTCTATACCATAACAACAAAGCCAATCGTCAAACTCACTTTCACAAACCGAATCCCAACCAAAAAGAGGCCGAGTGAAACGCGCCTCTAAAAAAGGAAAAGTGGCCGAACCGATTGCGATGTTACTTTACGTTGGAAACCGTAGGAGGAAACGTTACTTGCAAAATGTTTCGTTGCGGTTTTCGAGGATCGTAATGTCGGAAAGTCACAATCGAAGGAAATGTTTTGGTATCGGGTTTTAAGCGAATTCAATCGGTTGAATTTTCAAAAACGTACCAAGGATATGTTGTCAAGCAAATGGAATACGTTGAACCATAATTGTCAAAAGTTCAACACAATCTACAAACGGTGCGGGCGTTTGACAAAAAGTGGCGAGAACGAGGTTGATTTAATAAAACGGGATCGGTCGATTATCGTGACGAGAATAAAAATAACACGTTTAATCACGAAGATGCTTAGGCAACTTTGCGAAAACATTCAAAATGGGATGCACCCGATCCCGCACCGGTTGATTTAACCGAAGGCGAAAACGTTCTCGCCGAACAAGTTCCCGCGGTTAACACCGAGGAGCTATTCGGTCCCGATGCAAGAGCTCGTCCTCCCGGTAAACAACGCCCCCGAAAAAAACCAAATCAGATAAATCGGCGAGCACCGGAGGGAGTAGCTCGTCGACCCAATTCGAGGAGTTTATGACACACGAGCTTCGTCTCAAACGGGAAGCCGCCGAAAAGGTGTTCGAGGTGGCGAAAGAGAAAGACCGGACGGTGATGCGTTTGGAAGTGTTGAGATTTCTCGCCCTTAGCACGAAAGATTTATCGGATGACGACGCCTATTATATCAACTTGCAAAAAAACGCCATCAAAGAAAATTAAAATTGCAAATGCCGAGGTCTTCGAACAACAACGACGACGACGGCAAAACCGAAGACGACGAGTAGAATTTTTTTTTTATTTTTCGAATGTTTTTTTTTAATTTCCGAATGTATTTTTTTCAGTATTGTATGACGATTATTATCGAGATGATCGTTCCTTTTGCTTTCTGAATAATTATTAGATCGGTGACGTGTGCCAATTGCCATCGTTATTTAACAACAGAATAGCCAAGATCCGAAAATAGGATTGAAAACTCCTATCATTGGTGAATTTGTTATTATCTTCTGACAGTACTTTTTTGATGTTACGGTGTTATGACACCTTGTCCTCTAGGGATTTTTTTCCCTCTAAATTCAATGGTACCTAACATTTAAATTCACGTACATTAATCATCAAAACTCTTTAAGTCGCTTTGTCATCAACATCAAACAGTACAATGATACAGAAAGTAGCTTATTTGATGTATGATAATAGTCACACTCACGATGTAACTTTTGCACATGAAATCAAAAACTAGTACCTCCAACTTATAGTGCTGATAACAAATTAAATCCATGTTTATGCATTACAAGAGTTGTTTATTTTATTTTTATCAGAAAATGCGCATCCAAAGATTATCATGGTGATAACTGTTGGAATGTGCTCTACGTAGTAATTATTTATACGGCTAAGAAATACGTTAGCTTATCGGGGGTACACACGTATATACGAAGAATACGTTTATTATATAATTAATATATATAACTTGTATATTTATTAATTTCACGAAATGTTTTAAGGGTCGTTAGTTTAACCGTTAGACGTTATAAACTAACTAATAAGCGTTAAATACATGAGAGAGACTTGGATGTACAAATAACAAACCTTCGGGACTCCTGCCTTAGGCCGGTCGTGTGGAATGAATTAGAAGGGGGGGGGGGGGGTGTTAAGTGTCGGTTTTGGGAAACTTAAAGAGGTGATACATATGACTTGTTGTACAAGTTGGAAGGCTATATAAACACCCCGTTGGTGATCATTCCCTACCGATCTACCCAAAACCCTAAATTTGATTTTCTCTCCACTCCTACACATACTACCGATCGACATAAACCCTAACTAGGGTTTCGGTTTTGCTTTTTCTTCCCTAGCTCGACTCGAATACAAACCCTAACTAGGGTTTCAGTTTTCCTTTCAAACATACTCTACCAAAGGTTTTGGATCGTTTCAAGCAAGAACAAGAACATGTGGTGTTTGCTTGTTAATCGTGAAGTAGGCAATAGCATCCTAGCGTATCTCGATGACGTGTAGTGTGAGAAATCGTTAGAGGTGATAATTTAGTCACTAACAGTTTCAAGAACAAGATTCATCAATCGTTTAAGTAATCCGATTGATTAAAGGTTAGTAAAATTATGTGTTAATTTTATTTGTTAATCCACAACATCAAACTAGATCCATCCGATGCGTACTCGTAGTAAATGGTTACTAGGTTATCAAATCCCAATGGTGGCATCATCACATCAAATAGTTTATACTTTTTTATTTCAAATTCCCTTGTTTATTCCCTTGTTTTATGTTGGTTTATGTGAATATGATACTTAATTCGTTCATGTCTACAAATTCAGGTTAATCAAGGCATTACAGAAAGAGTGAGAAATGGCTAAGAATGGACTAAATACATGAAATTTGCATTCGGGGATAGTTACGGCATAAAAGACCGCTTTGGTTACACCGTAACCTTCAACGTTTAGGAAGGATCTTGCCGATGTCAAGACTACGGCGTAACTGGAGTTGGACTTACACTGTAACCAATCACTATTTGGTGAAAGATTATAAGCTTGAGAAGAGTTACACCGTAATCGACTCAATGGAGTTACACTGTAACAAGTCCCTTGGATGTCAAAATCTATTAACTCTAGGGACTAATATTGCGCAACTTTTATCAAGTGTAATAAATATCACAAGGACTAAAATTATTACGTCCACAACGATGAGGTGGCAAACTTGGACAAGTCACAAAGTTATCCCATGCCTATATAATCAAATCGTATGGAACAGATTTATTAATTTTTTTATTTTGGTTTGTGTTGGTCCACGAGAGGAAATAAAGAAAAAAAGGCACGAGTTGTTCACGAGTAGGCCAAACCCTTTGGGGTTTGCTATGGCATTCATTTAGAGGATCGAGAGCATTGATCTAGCAGTATATGTACACTTACTTTAACAATTAATGTTTGATTTAATTTATTTATCTTTCACTAATTGATTTGATCTTGTTTTATTTGTAGGTACAATGTTTATTATTGTGTATGATTTATTGTTTTTGGCATTTAATTAGTTTAATGATTTGATCTTTCGGTTTAATTGATAATCTTAATAGATAATTTATGTAGTGTGCCCCTAGATCCTTATGCCTTAGTAGAAGTAATTCTAGAATAGGTGTAAGTCGATATCTATGACTTGGCAATTTATAGGTATCGGGTGTTAGTGGGAAACACATGAGCATATCTCACAGATTAGTTGGTATGATTTAATAACTGTGAACTAGATAGGTCAATTTCTGCGAGGATTCAATCCGTTCAGGAATCATAGATTAGGTAAGGACGCCGGTTTGAACCTAACGACTTTAGACGCCTCTATTAAGATTGTGGTTAGACAATGTTTAAATACTGTTTTTAGATATCTTATATGCTTATCGTATGATCCCTGCGTTTTGGTGGTACTAAGGCTCGTGTAGAGCTTGTTAGCTAGTTAGTAGGTGTGACCAATTAAAAGGTAGTCTAGTGAGTTACTCGAGATGGGATGGCATCCATTTCGGTTGTAGCGGTTGCCCATATCACCGCCTGCATTAGATAAGGTACTTAAAAAGCCCAGGTAAACTTTTTGTTAGTTGGCACCTAATGGGGAGTTAAAATGTCAAGAAATAAGATTGTCGACATTAGATAAGTCTATAAGATACTTGGGGTGTAATGACTATGAACTAGATGCCCAACTTTCGTGAACAACGAGGTTTAGATCATAGGAACTGTATGTGGTATATCATATATCATAACACGGGGTCGATTCTTGGACTTGGCTAGTTTCTAGAGAGAGAAACACATGAGAGGTTTTCTAGAGAGAGAAACAAGTGTGTTTAAATGGAAAATGAATAATGACTAGCTTACCTCTTCCAAAGTTGGAAGAGGCTTATATAGTTCTTACAATATATCGAGTATTAGTACCCGGTTAATTACCGAAAGTCATACGTTAAACTATTAACTACGAGCTATTAATAAACTATTAAATATACTGGGTGACCGAGTCTTTTTCTAACATCTAACAATCTCCCCCTAAGGGAGGTCACCCCTGAAAATATTAGACTTAATCACTTCAGTCTTTAGCTCGTAGAGATATGATTCTTCTTTTAATATCTTGTATGTTTGTGGCAGAGATCTTTTGATTTATCATTGACTTGTCTTTGAGTGTGATCTTGAGCTTTCTTGAGATCATCGGCTAAACATAATCTTACATCATCTTGTAATGTATCGCCATTTTGTGCACTTGTGAAGAAATTAATGATGTCAGAGTTTGCGGAAGCTTTGACACCTTAATGAGATCTTTCTTAACTTCATAACAAGTATAGGTCGTGTCTTAGCATTTGGTGATTGACTTGACAATTCCGTTACTGGTAACTCCATTTCCATCTCCATCTTTAAATGAATTTTGTATATGTAAAACTAGTTAGCATTATAGAGGGAAAATTGATTTGAAACTTCAAGTCTTAGGTTAGATATGAAAATAATTTTGTAAACTTAGTGAGTTTTGTTTGTTTGTCAAATGTTCAATAATCCGTCAAATTCATTCTCTGGGAAACAAGTTTGATTCACATAGTATCGACAATCGTTGCTTTTAGTTGACACACTTTTGATTCTTGTAGAATAGCACATAGTCACCTACCAAAAGCCTTGTTTGATGTAGGCTTCTAGCAGGATTTCATCTTCATTTGTGAAAAATCTTTGTTTCACTGGTTGTTTTGGCTATTTCAATAGGATAATGCGTAGAACTCTTAGTGATAGAATATGTTTCCATAGTGTGGTGAAAGACTAAGAGATTCCGGATATGTGTACTTATTCGAGATTTATTGTCGATCTCATTGGCTCTAGACTCAATGGTGCGTTTTGGTGCTAGTAATCGGGGCATGGAGTTGACTGCACCATCCTTTTTTAATATCAACTATCTCGGAGTGAGAAAGCTCAATAGATAACGTGTTTATATACTCCATGAGATATTGTAACTATAAATTCTTTTCGAGAGTTTCGGAGTGGCTAGGGAGGGTTGTGCTAGCGTTACATAATAGGTCCATGATGTCGTTCTTATGTCGCAATCTTTTAGGGATTAGGGCAGCTTATGTTTTGATCCCGGGTTCTTCCGAAGTGGTTGGTGGGCTGGTGTCGGGTACTCCCGGTATGTGCCTTTACTAAGTCGGGTGTTAGTATTCAACCCCCGGACTGTGAGGTACGTGACTGCTGGTCTTGTTAACCGGGTGGGGGGGTGTAATATGGTAGTGAGAATGCATAATGGCGGATAGGGGACGAGGTGGAGATAGGGGGTCGAAGTGGTGTGGTGATCGTCCGTAGGTAGACGCGATATTTAAAGTGAGAGCTGTGTGAACGGGGGGTTTGCACGACGTTTTCTGGCTCGAGCCTGGGAATGGTGTTACTTTCCTGGTCCAGGAAGGTGTTAGGGGTGTTCTTAGAGGTTATAATAGTATGGGGAGGGGAGGGAGGGATTGATGGGATTAAGGTAGACTATGATGTTATTAATATGGAGTCTTCTATTGGAATGGGTTTATGGGTAATCGTGTGGATGTGTTTGCTTGTAACTAATTGAATTTGCGGGGTGGATAATGCAGTTTTAATGCATGGTTTGTTAAGAGGGGGTGTAAGTGGGAGGAATTGTTATGGGGTACTTACTGTGGAGGGAACCAAAAAGTTGGTATTCTTGGAGAAGCGAGGGTGGAGTCGTTTTAGGGTGGGATAGAGTAAGGGGGGGAGCGTGGGATGTAGTATGGTTGCGAAGTTGTTAGGATTAGACGGGTACTGGTTGGTGTTATCGGTGAGGGTGGTTTGCAATATAAATCGGGGGAGAAACGCAGTGCATTATTTATCAACATTAGATGGGTCTTTTAAAAGGGTAGTATGAGGGAGGAAGTGTTAATTTGACTCTGAAGGTTGCTGGTGTTTTGTGGGGGTGGGTTTTATAGGGACGTGTTATCTGGGGGAGTCAATCTGTTTGACCGAAATTTGGAGGGGTTGTGTAATCTCGTGATTAAAGGAAAAAGGATCATGTAAGCAGGGTAGGGAGGTCAGGGTTGAGTGGAGTATAGAGATGTTGGCCATGAGTTAATTGTTGGCATGTAAGGTCGTTTGGGTATAGTGTGTGTTGGTGAGGACTATTGTTGGTTTGAGTTGGGACGAGGGGGTGTCGTATGGATTCGATCTTGGCAGGGTCCACGTGAATGCCTTGACTACAAATCACGTGACCAAGGAACTGT
This sequence comes from Tanacetum coccineum, assembly GCA_026074375.1. Lineage (NCBI taxonomy): Eukaryota > Viridiplantae > Streptophyta > Magnoliopsida > Asterales > Asteraceae > Tanacetum > Tanacetum coccineum. Next base: position 39,360 of record BQNB010032105.1, read on the forward strand.
ACTTTGGAAGTCCATGATTCACACTTAGAAAATTTGGCATACAATTCCTCCTTCTTAAGAAATTCTAAAATTGCCTTAAGATGTTCTTCGTGTTCCTTCTTTTTCTTTGAAAAATAAATATATATCGTTAATAAAGGCGATCACAAACTTATCCAAGTATGGTTTGCACACCTGATTTATAAGATCCATAAATATCGCTGGTGCGTTTGTCAAAACTGACCATACCGAGTTCTGAATGCCGTTTTCAGAATATCTCCTTCCAGTACTCGAAGCTGGTGATGCCTCGGTTGTAGTTCTCTCTTAGAATAAACATTGGATCCTTGTAGTTGATCAAACATATCATCGATCCTTGGGAGTGGATAACGATTCTTCACCGTTAGCTTGTTTTTTTTTTGAACGGCAAAGATGGAAAATAATAAAAAAAAACTAGCAAGACGCTAGAAACTTAAAGTACAATAGAGTCAACAAAAAGAAATACATAACATCAAAAAATGGAAAAATCCTGAGACTTTAACTGCGAGGGAATCAAAAGGGATGAAAAAACTTTTGACACGAAGGCCGACGGATCGGTTTTCACTTCGGCAAAAGAAAAACCCCCCATCCTGGAGGCCGAGCCACCGGTTTTCACTTCGGGATGGATTTTGATGAAACCCCAAACAAGTCCCGAGAGAAGGATGAAAAGAAGAACCATCCTTAAAACCGACGAAGATGCCAAACGAAAAAACCTTGGCGTACAGGTACGCCAACCCAACGAACTTGAACGCCAGCTTCAGGAAAAAACCAAAAGCAGCTCTAACCATTGCCATTATGCGTGATCGAAAGGGGATACATAAGCCAGTCATTCCAAGATAACTTTAATTCCTGATAGTTGATGTACATCCGAAATGATTCATCCTTCTACTTGACAAACAAGACCGGAGCTCCCCAAGGTGAGGAACTGGGTCTTATAAAGCCCTTGTCGGATAGTTCTTCCGGTTTCTCTAACAACTCTTTCCTTTTTGAAGGAGCCAATCGATAAGGTGAATGTGCTATAGGTACGGCACCGGGTATCTAATCGATTTGAAATTCCACTTGTCGAGTCAGAGGGAGACCCGACAAGTCCTCTCGGAATACTTTAGGAAAATCTCGAACTATCAGTACATCCTCAAGTCATTTTTCTTCAACTTGTCTTCAGTCTACTTTGCAGTAACATGTGCCAAAAAGGCCTGACATCCTTTTAGCATGTGCTTCTGTGCTTTAGTGCACAAGATGATGTTCAGTCGGGACTAGTTTGCGCGGTTGCTTCCGTTACTACGGATAATCAACGTTTCATTTCCGAATGGAACACAAATGATTTTTTCATCACAAAAATGATGGCCTGGTATCTCGCCAACCAATCCATACTAATTATGACGTTGAATCTGCCAAATTCTATGGCATTAAGTCGATGTTAAAAGGGTGATTTAGTAAATTCTCTAATGGCGAGCAAATTTGATAGCGAATTATCCTAGGGCGACCAGTGATGTGTCTCAGCCTTTTGGCTTAGGATTTGTCATAAGATGATGTCAACTTTATAGTAAGATGGAGTGAATGTCTGCTTAGTTGCTATGGTTACTAATTCAATTTCTTGGAGTAAATACGTTTTATGAATACGCACACAGAACATGATATAAGTAGGAAATTGTTTTCTTAACAAGAAGTTTTTAGAGTGACTACTCTCAGCATGGCATGATACTTTCCTGAATTATACATAGTTGATCAGGCCATGTATAATTGAGGATTAATGATGCATTGCTCATTTTCATCAAAATAGTGTTATGATTTCATGATATTCGTGAGAGTAGTTTGCAAGAGTAAATAAGGAATCTAAGTTAATATTGATGAAATTTTCATAATACGATAATTTGATAATAATTTGGAAAGTCATTCGTACAACGAAATTTAAGAAGAACACACGAGAACTCCTAAGGAGATAATGTTTAAGATAGTTCCAACTTAGGGTTTACTGAGCAAAGCGAGACAACTTCTCTTTTAAGCTTTGACACAATCCTCAATGTTGTTAAGGTCTTGTTTGGTTTCTCCTCCTCCAAAGGCATGCACCACTCCACGTGCTTCCATACTTCCAGCTTGGTTTCCATGGTTTTGATTCTTCAGCTCCGGGCAATCCTCTTGTAGTGTCCTAGACCTCCACACTCATAACAGGTAAGAGTTCGTTGATACTCAGCACAGCAGTGTTTCTACATGTCCCAGGCAGAGGCCAATCTTCTGCATATTGCACTTGGTGCTCACAGAACCTATGATGGTAATTGCACTTGGTGCACAGTGGTAAGGTTCTAGCATACTTTTTCTTCCAATTCCCGTACTTTACAGTGCACGATCCATTGTGGTGACATTTGCACTTATTGCATAGAGGTAGGGACCCATCATATTTCTTGTTGTTTAGCCCAACAGCGTGTGCCCAAAACACCTTATGCCCTTTGTGTTGTTGGTTAGAGCTTCCATTGTGGTCACCTTCCCACTTCCTTTTGTTGCTAGCATTCCCTGCTACTTTGTTTTCTTGCTGTTTGGTTTGGTTTATTGACTCATAAATAGCAATAGCCTCGATAGCATTAGCCACTCACTGGGCTATAATCTGCTCAATTTCCTCGACACTCATCCCTTGATTAACAGTTGCCATTGTTCTACCCGTTAGATTTCATACAATCATAACGTGACATGACATATGAACAATAAATAAAATGGGATCACATCACACAGTGAAATATAAAACCAACACGAGATCGACATGACATAATATATCCATTCCATATATAATCTAGAAACATACATGATCTGTTTAGTATAAAATGATTCCCTACTGCTAGGTTACAAGATGAAAATAAACCTATAGCCCTACTAGCCGGGAGTTACCCCGTAATACTTAGTAGCATACATGATGCTAACAGAAACAAAAGATCTTATATAGTCTCTAGCTGGAGTACCCATAAAAACTTAGCAGGCTATATAGTATAACTACAATATGATAGAAAGGTAAACCTAGGCACTACTACCAGTGTCCTCTAAGGTGTCAACGCGTGCTCCAGCCTCCAAGGCCTAGGTACGTATGATATGCTCAATAGCACAATCATTTGCGTCCTGACGCTGCCACTCGTGGCGATACGCCTGAGTCTCTAACACTCTAATCTGTGCCTCTAGTGCCCTGCTGTAAGCCTCAGACCTAGCCAAGGCCTGACGGGTCTCGATGCTCTCTTGCTCGTAAGCAAGCCTCTCTCTCCTCAATATCTCAATCTCAGCTCTCACAGCAGCCCGGTCCTCCTGTGCCTCCTGATGTCGTGAATAAAACCTCAAACTCTCTCTCCTGCAAACATTTGCCTGGTAACTGACCCTCAGGTTGACCACCTATACGGCGGCCATAGTCCTCCTCTCAGTATCTCGAACCCTGGTATCCACAGTGTCTACAAAACTGTGATCGACCTTGCGGGCCATAGTAGATCCTGGCTGTCTAGCAGCAGCAGCAGCAGAGCTCTCCCCAACCTCAACCCTAGGTGTAGGAGCAGTAACTAGTAGCCTCTTCCGAGGTGGCATGTCAGCCTCGGGAATGTCAGCTCTGCGGCTAGTGGATGGTGCAGGTAGTGGTATAGGTAACAATGGTGGCGTCCTTGCTGGAAGTAGTGAATGATATATGGATGGTGCTGTAGCTCTCCTCTGAGCCATGGCTGCTCTAGTATGTGGGGGTCAGATAAAGTGTGGTAGAAGGGGATTGGTGGTGGTAGTGCGTGTAAAGTGCAGAAGCAACCTCAGTAATGTATGGCTCTATAGGTGCCTCATCCTCATCCCCCCCCGCGCACTTAAATCTCAGGGGCTCAGCCAGGAATGTACACGGGTACATGATCCTCTAGCTCTATGGGATCAGGTACATACTCTGAAGGACGTGGTGCCTGCTCCAACAACTGTCGGGCAGCCTCCTCGTAAGGATCCTCAGACGGGATACTCCAAGATCGTGCCTCAGAGTGGACGAAAGTATAGGTAACCGCGGAATCAGACGACATAACTGCTGTAACAAGCAAAAATAACTTATATAACTATATTATATAAGACTGGTATGGTATATACGTAGTATAATATAAACACGTATATCAATTATGAATGCATCTAGTATAACCAACTAATGCAACAACCAACTAATGCAACAACTAGTGTATGTATGTATGCCCCGTGCAAACCCCTTTTTATGAATGCAATGTTTGAAAACGGTTATAGTCTAGCAAAAACATTTGACCTGGTTCTCTATAACCTTGGCTCTTGATACCAATCTGTAACACCCCCAAATTGGGTCGCAGCGGAATAAGGGTCCGGGGCGTGTTACTTCATAGATCAATAACACAAGATATATATAGAACGACCAAAAAGTCGTTTAAAACCGATACATTGGATTTAACAAAGTATTTGTTACATAAGCCCGAAGCTTCACTTGTTCACTTGTTCAAAATACAAAGATTTCTAGCCCATAACAGATATACAAAATGTAATGCGACAAAATCTTTAATGCATGATATCCAAATCAAAACCACCAATGTATCCCTTGCACCTCGTGCTTATTGACCTCCTGAAAAACATTGCTTTAAAACGTCAACAATAATGTTGGTGAATTCATAGGTTTGATAAATCGTATATTGTAGGACCACAAGATTTCCCAAGTGTATGATAATGCAACAGATGCAGACATCATATAAATGTAATTACGTTGCCCTAAGCTCATGACACTGAAGCTCGACATAAATGAATACCATATAAATGGCCTACATTGCCCGTGATGATGTTCTAACCCGCAACATCCTATGTTCGACATGGTATACGTTCGTTTGCCCAGTGATAGCTAATCACCCGAACGGGGATGTCAATCCCAATAGATCTATTCATAACATTCGCGCTCACAATCCAGTAACTGACAGTTCATGATAATGGGCTCAACTAGGGTTATCGCTACTTAGGCAACACGTAATCATAATGTAAAACTTATCCACTTGTGTCCAATTATAAAACAGTGCATGTTTCTCACCCCAAAAACTTATAAAACAAATCATGTAAAACGTGGGGCTATGAACTCACCTTGAGTGAGCGAATATCAAGTGTATCACAGAAAATGCGTCACGGTAATGATCGAATGCAACCTAATCCAATATAGGTCGTATAAGTACTAATCACATTGGGTAACTACTACCATGTATATTTCTATATAGCTAATCACCATCTAATTGTTTTAGTGAAATCATATTTATAAAGTTAAAACGTTTATAAATATACCTTTGGTAAAAATGACATAACTTTCACGTTTCAAGTCCGTTTCTTGCGTTTCTTATGTCCACGCTTTCGTATTAAGACGACGTATCAAAATATGACATTTTTGTATTTCATGTCCTCTGATGAACAGTGATTTTTACTGTTCATACCAGTTATAAACTTATTTTTATAACTTAAATTAACGTAAAACTCGTAAACGTCGTATTTTATTCGTTATAGCTCCGTTTTTAGCGTTTCTTTCGAGCACGTCTTCGTTATTGAAAGTTCTATCAATTTATTGATGTTTTCAAAATATATGTTTCTGTCATGAATAGTAACTTTTATAAAAATAGTTTTATAAAAGTATTTTTATACATTTTAAGTATATAAACTCGCGTAATTCATAACTTCTTCGTTTTTAATTGAAAAATTACGTTTCTTATTTTTTTGGAATACTAAAAATATTTGTGATTTAATAAAAATATCAAACCTTCTGTTTGTAGAATTTTTATAACAAGTTTTTATAAAAATTCTTTTATAACTCCGGTTATTATCGTAAAACTCGTAAACTACGTATCTTTTTCGTTATTAATCCGTTTTTCGAGTTTCTTACCTTTTTGGAATCGTCATGAGGTGTACTATTTTTCTAAAGTGTCAAACCTACTGTCTAAAACACGAAATCTAACAGCCCTTTTGAAATCTTTAGGTGTACTTATTTTTATAACTTGTTTTCTATACTTTTCAACTTAATAAATACCACAAGTTATCCAATACTTATTATATACTATTTCATATATAATAGTGTTCATAGGTCCATAATTGTCCAAAAATGTCCAAGAAATCACAAGATCCATTTGTGTACACACTTTTTTATATAAGAACTTTCATAAGTATACTTTAACTACTAGTTTATACATGAACTTTTTATACTTTAACAAACATGATACCATATTTATAATCCCATTATATCATGATATTATCAACTACATAACATATGTAAAAGTGTTCAAAATCATAATCACAAGTAAACACTTCTCAAGCGTTTAACCAAGATTGTACAACTCATATGCATCCATTCTATAACATCAATTTATCACTCCATGTAACATGTTGTACTTATTCATAAAAATCATGTTTACAAGAAAATCCATTTTTTACAAGTTTAGACATATCCTAGGTGCAGATTTTGCTACATTTTTTTTTTTAGCACATTCTATAATATAACTTCATAAAATGAAAGTATAAAGGTTTATAGATGACCTTAGGATGAATGATGGTGATGAGAAATAAGTGCTAAACCCTTGCTTAGACTTAAAACCAAAGCTTGCAATAATAAAAACCCTAGATTAGGTTTGAAACTCTAATCTTACTTTCTTTGCTTCATTGCTTGTAAATGGTTAACAGCCTTCTATCACCTTAAGGTTACATTAGATATCGTTAAGAATGTGTGTAAAGGTTGTATAAAAAATTTTGTATGGTTTGTGTGGGAGGGCTTTTTGAGCCGTGGCTTATTGCAAGAGAGAAAGAGAGATAGTTGTGAATTTTATCAAGGAAATGGCTTGTGTGTTTCTATCTTCAAAGGTGTAAGACTTATATGTACTAAGTGGTTACTAAAGTGTATAAAACAAAGACCAAAAGTCTTATGGTCAAGGGGGGGTCACATTTGGTGAAATAAGGTGCTAGTGATATAAATCACTAGTCATGATAGAAGTCTTACAATCCCATGCTTGCACATTGCCTTGATTAATTACTTGTGTCTTTATGTTCCCTAAGATGGATATGAGTTCATAGATTTAAGGGATGTGCCAGCTAGATATTTTCTTGATGTAAAAAAGTGTAAGTATTTCTTGAAATGTAGAAAGTGTAAGTTAAATGTGAAATGTAGATACATTACTTACAATTTGATAGTCCTTGGTTATTTCTTGTATAAAATTCAGCCAAGTGGGCTAACATATGATGATATTTAGTAAATTTTGGGTATTGAGTATAAAAGTGGGTATTTATTGAAGCGTAGATTAATTAACGTGGTTTCGGGTATGCCTAAACGCATTTTATCGCGAAACGTATACACTTTACCTATCCGATAAAATAAAATGAACAAAGGACCACTTAATTTTCTCAAAATAATTATTTATACTTGATTGATGTTAAACGCTTATTGTTGATGCCGTTTTATTGCCACGCTAATTTTAAGCTTACTCGATTTAACTTAACTTTACGATTTAAAGCAACGCGTACAGAATACAAAAAGTACATTGTGGATTTATCGACGTCGTCAATGACTTGAAAACACGGGGTGTTATTATGAAGACTTAAGGTTGCTATCTATAGGCAACATTTGAAATTCAAAATCTGTCCCAACCAGCTGGTCGCACGGATCCACCATTACCTGGATCCGTCCTTTGGTTTTGCTGGATCCGTGGGTTGCACCTGGGATAAATTTTGTCTTTTTGTGATTAACCCCAAATCTTAACAAAATATTCTTATGTACTTAAAAATCATATTTATTAGATTCTTCTAGAAGGAAAATATTTCTTAACATGAATAAAGAAAGATTTTCTAGATTTAGGAAGATTTGAAAAGATTTAGAAAGATTATTTCCACTTATGGTTAATCCTATTTTGTCTTACATGCTTAATATAACTAGCTTATAATTAATCATGTGTTAATTTAAAAATTCCATGGGAGCAACATGCTTCGCGCGTCGTTTCTTCATCATTTATGTTCCATTTTTTTTAATTTTATTTACGTATTTCGTATTGAGTTGAAAAGGTTTATGCAAATGATTAAGTTTAGATGCAATACAAATGTTTTTTTATCATTAACTACGTTTAATAATGCCATATTCATACCTTATGTGATTTGTCGTCGTCAAGTAAAAACTTACGTCTAAAATAAACTTGTTTACGTACTTTTACTTAGTATGACATTATATTTATTATTATCAAAACATGAAGAACCTTAAATATAAATATCGTTTTTACGCGAATATTTGTATTAACATATTGTAATTCAATATAAGTTGACATATTTTATGGCTAACAATCTTTCCCCAATATGTAGACATACGGAGTTACTATGGAAAATTGCTTAAAGGAAAAATCTTAAACCTTGGTTTGGGATACATTTTCATAAGTTTTTTAAAGTTTACTTGAGGACAAGTAGGATTCAAGTGGGGGGATATTTGGTGACATCAAATAACATCTATTTTATAGCATCATTTATCCTAGCTAAATTGCTCATTTTACATTATTTATGTATGAATTGGTACTTAATTAATTATATTTCTGATTTGCAGTAATTATCAAGCAAAGAGTAAAAGTTAATCAAAAGGCACGCATTTTGGAGCTTAAACAAAAAAAATCATGAAGAGCATTGTTCTGACAACCTATATGTCGTATCTATCAAGGAAGATACGGCGTATCCGTGCCCTAAACTTCACTCATCATCCATGAAGAAAAGATCTATACGTCGTATCCAGATGAAGCCATACGTCGTATTCAAAAGTACAAGTCATGGAATATTCTGGAATACTTATGAAGCCCACGCCAAGAAACATCAATACGTTGTATTCAATACGGCGTATCGGCTAAATTCCAAGCCTTAAAAATATCGAACCCTAATACGAATTTTAGAGATACAAAAACACTGAGAAAGAGGCATTAACCACCATGTTCGATTTTCAAAAAAGAAGAGAAGCCAAGAAGGTCCTGCAAAGTGCTTCAATCCATAGGAAAGCCCTTGTAATTTCTATACTCTAAATACGCGTTCGGTTTTTTGTATCATTCGATTTCATTATCGTTTAGTTTACTTTAATCGTTCATCTATGATATTTGTATAGTTACAATGGCTATTGGCTAATACCTTTAGGTATTAGCCATGTTTATGATAATATAATGTTTGGTTTGTTTATTTAGATTGTATGCTTATTCGTTGCATGTTGATTATGTTTATTAATTTATACTCGTTTATGTGCTTAAATAAGCGACCTATCATTCAACTGGATCTAGGAATACAAATAGAGCGTTAGCCAGAGTCCGAGATGGCTCTCCATACATCAATTTTATATATCTAGAGTAATAGGATCACAAATATTGACATGTCTTTATCCTTGGTTTAGTGAATAGGTAGACTAGCAGGTAACCTGGGACTAACAAATAACCTTCTGATTCCTTGGGTAAAGATCTCGACAGTGGACTACTAGTATATAAAAATCCATTAAGCATTAATTTAGTAAAGTCTCGTTGAGCTAGGATTCGATAAGATCACCATTATTGTCCCTTAAGATAGATTATAATCAACAATGATTGCGTTATGCGGATGTGTTTAATTGTGACTGAATTGACGCTTCTAGGGTTTGGGAAAAAGTACCGCCTAAACCCAGGAATGATATGTTACCAACAAGATAAGACAGTCATTGCACTTATAAACAAAACCTGCATTTTATTATATTAGATATGGTTAATATTTTTTCCTTATATTAGGCTTGACCGCTTCTTTATATTCTGTCTATCAACTTGTGTGTGTTAATCTCCCTTGTCTTAGTTTAGGTAAACCAAAACTCGTGCCAGTCTCTCAAGCTGAAAACCCCCCCTTTTGCATTAGTTTAGGTTTAAATTAGATTTAACATTGGATTAATTAGGACTAACTTAGATAACTAAAATACTGATAGATTTAAGTGTTAACACTCGCTCTTAGTGATCGACACCCTACTTACCAACAAACCTACAACTGATCGGGTACACTGCCCGTTTTTGTTTGTTAATAGGTAAAGTCGGAAAAATAAAAATTTTAAAACTTGAATAATAAATTATCTACACAGGACGAAACACATCACTTGATAAACATTATATCACATTCAAGGGGACCAACACTTATCACTTAGTAAATCCTAATCACATGGATGTGATCTCACTAGTAGTCTCGGGATGCATCACTAAAACAAGTTCTAGAATCTAATATACTACTGATACACTCTCAAGCAATAAAGATAAATTTATTCCTAAAGATCTTGGGGCGAACCTCACATTTTTGGGGTGGAATAGTCAGAGGAAGACCCGGCAAGTCCTCAGGGAATACATCAGGAAAATCCCGGACGATTGGTACATCCTCAAGTCGCTTCTCCTTCGACTTGTCTTCAGTTCCCTTCGTAGTAACATGTGCTAAAAAGATAGGACATCCTTTTAGCATGTATTCTTGTGTTTTGGTGTACGAGATAATGTGCAGACGAGCCTCGTGTCCCCGGTTGCTTCCGTCACCGTGAACAATTAATGTTTCATTTCCCCAGGGGATACGAATGATCTTCTCGGCACACACAATGATTGCTTGGTACTTTACCAACCAATCCATACCAATTATAGCGTCGAAACTACCAAGTTCTATGGGCATTAAATTTTTTATTGCTTGAATGGGCTTGTATTAGGATATTTAATGTACAACCCCTAAGGATAGTTGTTTAACCTAAGTACATTCTTATCTGTCGGCTAGTTTTCACGTCATAATAGTGACTAATGCCATTTGTGTGATATCAATTTGTGGTGGAGCTAAATGCCGAAGGATACAAAACTTCTATCGGCACCATATCGAATAAGACTATGACGCGTAGCGGTTGTTTAGATAAGGAATTACCCGTCACGATGTTGGAGTCTGGATTTGTCCTGCATGCCCGACCCATACACACCTATGCTGGAGCATTGCACCTCCCAAATTGGTTACCACGGTTTATTGATCTGTATGTTCGTCAGCTTGAACATCCCTCCTGAAGTGTCCTTGAACTCCACACTCAAAACAAGTAGGCTTCTGACTCGACCCAGTGCCCCTCTGATGGTTAGCATTGTTAGCATTTGCCATACTTCTACAGTCACGAGCAAATGCTAACTTTTGTTGCATTTGTGACATTTAGGAGCACATGGACATCGTGGTGATAATTGCTCATTTTTGAGCAGGGGTTAGATCCCCCGTATGGCTTTTATCACCCATCCCGCATGTAAGCCCTGCCAGTGTTCTGCCTCTTGTTCTGTTGTTGTTGTTGGTTCTGAGTGTTCCTTGAGGTGTCCTCACACTTCCTTTTGCTCTCTGTCCGACAGTCAGCAAAAGTACGGATCCTCTTATCCATCACTTCGATTGCCATTTCAGTTGCCTCTTGCATTGTCTTAGGCTTGGATGCTACTACACTTCCTAGATCATGCCGGGTAAGCCATCGACATATTTCTCAATCTTGTCAGATTCTTCAGGAAACATTCTACCACACAGCAGTGCCAGTTCCTGAAAACGTTGGTTGTACCCTATCACATCGGTACCTTTCACTTTCAATTCCCATAGTTCAACTTGATTTCTTAATCTTTGTCCTTGGGCAGTACTTGTCAGTTATTTTCTTCTTCAGTTCAGTCCAAGTCATTGCATAAGCAATGTCATTACCAACAGTCCTAACGTGGGAGTTCCACCACGTTAGAGCATTTCCCAGAAGAGTACAAGTGGAGAACTTGATTTGGTTTTCTACAGAACAATTGCTTATGCGGAACACAGTTTCCATTTTCTCAATCCATTGAGTCAATTCGACAACTCCTTTTGTGCCTTTGAAATTTAGAGGTTGGAACTTCATAAAGTCTAGGTAAGTGTACTCACGAGTGGCTCGCTCGATCCCTAGCACTATTCCTGAATTATGGTTGTCGACACCATTCGTGTTTGCATCACGTGCTGCCAAAACGGCAGTAACGCCTTGGTCAATCATTGCCTGAAGTTGGTCATTAGTGACAGTGGTAGTGGTGGCGGCTGTTGCGGCCTGTGTTGTTTCTGGGTTTAACCTCGTGGTCCTTTTTGGTGACATTTTCTTCAAATCACAAGAAAATATAATACCCGTTAGATTTCATAAAATTATAACCATGGCATGACATATACCCAATAAGTAAAATGAGATCACATCACATAGTGAAATATAAAACCAACACGAGATCGACATGACATAATACATCCATTCCATATATAATCTGGAAACATACATGATTGATCGTTCAATTTAATACGTAATAATATCAAAGTATAAAGAAAATTACTAAAAATCCTTGAGGACAAATATTAGTAGCAATTTCTACACAAAAATATCACACGTAAGAAACCGGTAAGTGATTACCGGGTTGTTTTCCCAAAGACTTATGAAATTGAGACTTCGTTTGTTATTTGGACAATGACTTGAATTGGTTCGAAGATGATTTGTTTTCTACAATCCTAATAGGGAACAAATAAAGGGACAATTAAACCTAACTACGAGAAATCAATACGGGAAAGTAAATTTTAACTAAAAATGCAATTCGGGAATCCTAAACGGGACCTAAAAAACCTAAATTATCAAAATTTAGTCCTACAATGATCTTTTTGGTTTTTATAAGTTTTAATTGACTAAAAAGCTAGGACAAAGAAAACTAGACAAAAAACGAAAGAGTTTTAAGCTAAAAATCACTAAAAATATGAACGGAATTCAATCCCGTTCTTTAAAAATAGAAATTTTGCAATTTTAACCCTACGAACGCAAATCTATTTTTCCTAGGTTCTAAATGTCAAAAGAAAATTTTCTAAAAAAGATTTATATTTTTTTGACTTTTTTATAATTAAAAACGATTTTAATGAAATTAATTGTTTGAAAATACTAAACTATTTATAAAAATTCTAAAAAAATTAGTAAAAGTAAATTGAACAATGTAGAATCTAAGAAAAATAAGTTCGGCATCACAGCTTATCAAATAAGCTAAAAACGCTTAATAAGCTAAATAGTGCAAAACGTGTATAAGAGATTAATGTTGCAAAGTTTAAATGAAAAAAATCTGTAAACCTGAAAAAGGCCACAGTGGCACAGTGGTCGTGTGTGTTGTGTTGTGAGGTTTATTAAAAGGGTTGAGGAAGTTGAGGTCGTGGGTTCTGCCTTGCGCACCAGGATTTCCCTATGACTTTCCTTTTTCCATTTTTTTTTGAAAACTTATAAAAGCAAAGTTGTAAAAAAGCTGAAAATTAACAACTTTAATAAAAGAAACTATTTTTGAAACCCACTCAATAAGCTGGAAAAGGCTTAAAAAGAAAACAGAAATGACACTTATTTTACTTTTTCAACACTTAAGCAGACTAAAGGCTAAATAAGCTAAGGCAAGGACCAAATAAGCTACTACTACCCAACCACTACACTAATGAACAGATTTAAGCAAGGAATAAGCACAAAGAACAAGCAAAAAGCTAAAAAAGCAAATAAGCACTTATTGAAAACTGACATCCAAACAGACAGAATGGCAGACTTTGAGCTTATTTTTATATAAGCTACTGGATCCTTATGGCAAAAAGCTCTACACCTACTTAAAGCTAAGCTAGAACACTACTTAAATCAATAAGCAAAAGACATTTTGAATCTCAATTAAGCAGTAAAAATTCTACATGAAAAAGCTATTTGCTACTGTTTTTGAGTTTTTGGAATTTTTTTTAAGAAAAGCTAAAATAAGCTACATCTGACCTTAATAAGCTAGATGCTAATTTAAGCTAACCTAATAAGCTAGACAAAGCAAAAATTAAACAAAATCCCAAAGCAATAAGCCATAAATTTCTGATAAGCACTTAATAAGAACTGCTAATCCCAGACAGTCCCTAAGGGTGACTTTGAGCTTAATTTTCAATAAGCTCAAAGATCCTTAAGACTATAAGAGCTATAACACCTTAAAGCCTGACCACTAAGCTACTTGGAATCATTTTGAAACTCAAATGAACAAAGTAAAAGCCTGTTTGAAAATTGCTTATTAACTCAGTGAATGCTGAGTAAAATTTTGATTTTAGAAAAGTCAAATGCTGAAT
>BQNB010032106.1:0-53444 GCA_026074375.1 Tanacetum coccineum
CTTGTTTTTTTAGGATTTATCAAATGAAAAATGAATAAAAGAAATTATAATGGTATTATGCCGAGATTTTGGCCCTTTCAAAATAGATAAGTCAGATTTTTAACTTTGCAAAATTATTTTGGTATTTATCCTATTTTATTTTATATAATTTATATTATATAAATAAATAAATATACATATTTTCGGCACATATATTTATACATAAATATTATTTATTTTTCTTGTATAACATAAAGTATTTTAATCTTACAAAAATTCCAAAATTGTCACATGTTTCATTTTTTATAGTTTCTAACATTTAAATGCATTTTACTTAAGCTTTTATGAAATTTTCTTGAATTAGGGGTATTTTGGTAATTTTACACTTCTTGAGATTTTTAGGTTTTACAACTCTCCCCCCCTAAAAGAAAAATTCGTCCTCGAATTAGAAACATGATACGACTGAAAAAGAACATACCAGATCATGGAAGAAAATGAGGATAAGAAGTCCGTATAGACTCCTCGGTCTCCCAAGTAGCTTCCCGCTCGAGATGATTCCTCCAAAGGATTTTGACAAAAGGGATCGTCTTGTTCCTCATGACTTTGTCCTGACGGTCTAGAATAGTCTCAGGCTCTTCCGTGTAAGATAAATCCTCACGGATCTGATCGAATGGATAAGAGACAACGTGAAGAGGATGATACTTGTAACCTCTGAGTAATGATACGTGAAATACATTGTGAACATGAGATAGTTGAGGAGGTAACACCAAGCGATAAGAAACCTCACCAACGCGATCAAGAATCTCAAACGGTCCTATGAAATGAGGACTAAGCTTGCCCTTGATACCAAAATGCCTGACTCCACGTGTAGGTGATACTTTCAAGAAAACATGCTCACCCGGCTGGAACTATAACGCTCTGCGATGTCTGTCGGCGTAACTCTTCTGACGAGTCTGAGCTTCCTTAAGCTTTTCCCTGGCGACGGCGACCTTTTCATTAGTCACCTCAATCATCTCCGGACCCTCAAGAATACGTTCACCAACCTGATCCCAACAAATAGGAGCACGACATTTCCTACCATACAACATCTCGAAAGGAGCGCATTTAATGCTCGCATGCCAACTGTTATTATAGGCAAACTCCACTAGACATATATAATTCTAAAGCACATGAACGTAACATATCCTCTAATGTTTGAATCGTACGCTCCGACTGTCCGTCGGTCTCAGGATGAAAGCTGTACTAAACTTAAGCCTGGTTCCCCAAGCTTTCTGTAAACCTTTCCAGAAACGAGACGTGAAACGTGGATCTTTATCTGACACGATCGCTGATGGAGTACCGTGTAATCGAACAATTTCTTGTTGGAACATTTCTGCTAATTTACTAACGGGGTAAAATCCTTACGGATAGGAAGAAAATGTGCCGATTTAGTCAAGCGATCTACAACAACCCAGATAGCATCGTGCTTCCTCTGAGTCCGTGGTAACCCGGTAATAAAATCCATGGATATTTCGTCCCACTTCCAAACAGGAATCTCTAACGGTGCTTCCTCTAGTCCGGGTAAACCTGTAACGAAATCCATAGATATTTCGTCCATTTCCAAACAGGAATCTCAAGGTTGTAGTAACCCACTTGCACGCTGATGTTCTATCTTAGGTTCTTTGTAAAGAACACTCATTAACAATCTGCTTTCTTTTTTACAACATAGCTAATGGGTAATGGGTAGATCATTGATTTTAATTCTGTTAACGTGTTCATAATAATTTAGAAGGTTTCATGCGAAGATACTACGGGTGACTTTCAACCCGAGTTTATGTATTTTACCCATACATAAGTAAATGGGTCAAAATCGCTAAATTATAAACTTGCAGTCGCTGAATCAGCTATGCTATCGGTTATTTAGTTTGCATAGCTAATAATTTGTGTATTTTGGTTATTGATACATTGAATGAGAAAATCCCTCAACTCAGTACCATCAAACCATTGTAGGAAAACCCAATCATTTGGCCAAATGAATCTGGCTTTTAACTGAAATAAATATTATATCTTTTATTAAGATTTTGCAATATAAACTTGGAGATGTAACTTCCAAGTATCATGTTCTGGTTATTAAACCAAAGCAAAGGCTCAAAGCAACATTCTTTTGCTACAACTTGTTGTCTTTTGCAGGTTTGGATCCCTTCGCCTCAATGAGCTTTAGCATCAACAACATCAGCAACCCACTTTATCAGTAGCAGCATCTAGCTTTAGCAACAACAACATCAAGCTGCATTAATAATCAGCAACGCAAGTAGCTTCAGCAGCAAGCAGCTTCACCAACAATAAGCAACATGTATTTTTTTCATGTTTTCATGAAATTTTACTATATTTTGGTGTGAAAACCATTTATTTTTTTATGTAAAGAATGCTTTAGATTAATAAACAGATGAGTGATTTTCCTTTAACAACAATTATAATTAAGTATTAATGGTCCAGTGAAGATATTTTATGTTTGTTCATTTTATGCTTCTACTTCATGTTTGTTTACATAGTTCTTCCCTTTATCTAATTTTTGTTTGTATGATTTTCTGATTATCACGTGAAGAGTTGGAAATTTGATTTGTATACAGTCTATATAAATAGTGAGTTTATAATTAATGAAAATAAACATTAGGTGTAGAACACACAGTTAACGAAATTACTTACTTAATACTACTTTTGTTAAACCTTATTTTGACATAGCCATGACGTTTATTCGTCCTTTATCAAAACCTATAACTGCTTTTGTTAAACCTTATTTTAAAAAGTTATTTTATCACTATTTAGCTCAACATTCATACTTACACGTCAACATTTTAGAAACCTTACGCAAATCACAGCTATTAAATTGACGTGCCCATCTTAGATACCGCAAATCTAAAGACAACTTTATACAGGGATCAAACGTTCACGTCAAACTCAGATACCCCACTACAATTGTATGGGTAATAACCCAATCCAACAAAGGAATCAACATTCGACAAAATCACGATGCAAGCGACCATTATACGCACACCATGCAAAAAAAAAATTGACACAAGCCGTGTGCAACGCACGGGTCTGCATGACTCGTATACTATAAGATTGAGTTTGTAGTTTTAATTGTGCAGTATTAATGACTACAAACTCACTTTGTGCAATGAAGAATTCGCCAGGTAAATTAGAGTGCCATGAATTGAGGGTAAACCAAAAGTTATGACTCAACCTCATAAAAGCCCATAAATCATCAATCTCTTTATTTGCCCTGAAGTTACACCGGCTTAAACATATTTATAAATCATCAGTCTCTTTATTTGCCCTGAAATTACACCGCCTTAAACATACTAATGTAAACATTAGATATTAATGTTTACTGGAGTTACAAATGGAGATGAAGAGGCCATCAAAACCCACCACTGTCCCATTTTCCCACCAAAGGAACACACATTCGGTTCCATTTGAGATCATCTGGTAACAAAAAACGTAGCCAACACCTCCTCCCACAACCAACCTTCTTTGAATCACAACCACCACCGAATTGGGTTTTTCGGAGAATATGATTTTGCAATTTGATAGTTTTTCATTCATTCACACACTCACACACGGCTGAGAACACCCACTGATCTGGTGACCTCCTCCAACCAAGGTGCGTTTTTTATTTCTTCTCTGTTTGTTTTACATTTTTAATCAATGTTTAATTTTTTGGGTTTCAACCCTACCTTATTAAATTGAATTTTTCTTAATCAGGATCCTTAATTTAGCAGCTTTGTGAGGTAATTGATTTTTCTTTTTATCTTTTAATTTTGAATTAGCTATAATGGGTGTGAAAAAGTTTTGATTTTGATTAGCAGAGTTAGTTTGTATTTATGTTATAGTTGGGTCATGTATGTTTGTGCAGATGATACTGTTGTAGCTGAAAACTTGGAATAATAAGTACAAAGTTAAGCCGAAGGAAATGCGATCATCTTTTATACAGATTCATAGGTATTGTGGCAAGGTAATTTATTCTTTATTTTAGGAGTTTGGCATCATTTTTGAGTTATTGTACTTCTTTTTATACATTTAAGGCATAGATAGATGGTTTTGTGTTTTTGTTTTGGAAAATGTATATACGATACACATCATGATGGCCCTGTATTATGTGGAAGATGGTGACATTGAATATATTAGGATTTAGATGTTTGTAGAAATGTATATAAAATAGGAAACCAAATGATTTTATGAGGATGATAATAGTTTACTTCTTATTCATTTGTTTAGTATGTAGACCAACGCAGCAAACCCAACCATTTTCAATCATATAACCCGAATCCAAACACCCCCACCCACCCTCACCATCCTACTCCACTTTAATCTGATGAGCTATAACCCGAATCCAAACACCCCCACCCACCCTCAACATCCTACTCCGCCACCACGCCTCAGAACCCCAAAACAATTGTGAACTTGTGGGCACCACTTTAATGGGATTTTTATTTTTAGAGAGAGTGATGAAGATGAATTTTGATGAAGATGAAAGGGTCTCGACACACACCAGTCAAGATCCATACTTTTTCCCTCTTTGTCATCATACTCTCCCTCCATATCAGTGACTAAAAGATAGATCAGCTTTTTAAATGATCTAAAAAAAGGAGAATAGCAGTGGCGGTCGACGACTGTGGAGTGGCCAGAGTTGTTGGTGCCCAGATTTTAGGTCTTGTTTATCTTGAATCATACATTATCAATCATGGAAGCTTAGAGAGAATAGTAGTGGAGGGAAAGTATTCAAATTTCAAATGTTATAAATGAAGGGAAAAGGGAAAATGTTTATTACAAAAGCATCACCCTCTAATGATGATTAGAGGGGTATTTATAGGAGAAGGAAGAAGCCTTCCCTTCCTTTATTTTTCACTTCTAGTCCCTAATCTTTGGTAATTATGCTATTTCTTTCTTTTAGCATAATATACCTTATTACAAGCTACTTTAATCAAAACAAAATAAAGACTATTAACTAAATATAACTAAACCACATAATCGACACTTTTTATGAACCTAACAATCTCCCCCTAAGGGTCGATTATTCTGGGTGTTCTCTTCAAGGTCCAAGTGGTCTTCCATTCACATATATCTCCCATCTTCTCATTTGATTATGATACTTCAATCTTACTTTAATCTCTTCTTCAAACAATTTCAGATACTCAACTTCATTATTGGTGAGTTTTCTTTGTACATAGTCATACTTCACATCATTATTGTAACTCTTTAATCCCTCTAATACTCTGTTTAGTGTTACATCACAAAACTTATGAATCTCTGAATGTCTCATCACCCTTTTCTCTTTCTTGATATTCATGTATATGATTCCATGCACGGGCTCATAGATGATGGAGAACATTTTGTGCTTTTTAACTCCTGGGAAAGATATTGTTGGTCTAGTGAGATTGACTTTTGTTTGGATAAACTTTCAATTCCAAGTTAGAAATCATGCACTCTTTCCCATATCACTGAACTTCTGATGAATACTGATAAAGACCATAGCAACTCTGTTTCTGCATAGTCAGGAACCTTGCCATTCAGAATCAGCAAATACATATCCTCAATATCATTCTTATTGAGATTCTTGTAATCAGGCTCGATAATCGACACAATGCACTCATTAGCTCTTCTTGCAACTATCTCAGTGATAAACTTGTGTTCATGACCCAATTCCCAGTACGTCTTGATGACTTAAATGATCTTTGAATTTGAATAAACCTCCTCCTTTGGTTTTCCAGGCTCTTTCTGTTTCTTTATGTAGAAGATCTTCGCATGAGGATTCTTCTAATGTTCAACACCATATCGAGCATAAGGATTAAATTTCTTAACACACTTATTTACCCATCTGGAAGTTCGTTCTTCAATATCATTATCATTGAAAATAATTGCAGGAAACTTGTGAAGTAACAATACTATCTTCTCGGGCCTTGAACTTCCTTTCTTCAGATACAAAAGATCTTGATTTATCAGAGATAGTGCTGGAGCTTCAGGATCTCTTTGACAGCTTTAAATTATAGGTGTTTTCTTTTGTGGATGTGGAGAGACAAGAATTTCCTTTCTACTTTCCCAAACAATGTCACTTTTCAAGGCAATTCTTCATCTGGATCAATTATGATATTGATGCTCATTCTCTTGAAGTAACATTCTTGGTCCAAACATCTCATCAGCCATTTTCTTTACTTTGCTTCATCAATAGTCAATGATACTTCTTCCATAATATCTTGTGACACTTGCTTCGTTGGTATTTCATCATCATCTGAAGCATAAGAATCAGTCCAAAAATCATAATCATCTACTTGCTCTTGATTACCTGAAGTTGATGGACCTCGTTCCTCTTCATTGACTTGTCCAAACGATGACTCTCCAAACACATAAGCTTCTTACTCAGATGTCTTCTGCTGCTTTGCACTATTCTCCCCCTAAGGATGAGTATCATCATGAGGATCGTCCTGATCTCTTGGGCAAACGGCAGAAGGTCTACATGTAGTTTTTGGTACATGAAGATTCTCAAACTTCATCTGAAGTGCAAGCCATATTGCTATATCTTGTTGCTGCAACTGAGGATCATTTTTCATGGAAAGATACAGTTGATATTGTTGTTATGGAACATAGAGTGTTTGTGATTGAGCTAGATGAACATGAAGTGTTAGATATTAGAAAAAGACTCGGTCACCCCGTGTATTTTACTGTTTATTATAGCTCGTAGTTTTATAGTTAATAGTACGTTTTTCGGTATTAAGTCGGGTACTAATACCCAGTATTTTGTAAGAACTATATAAGCCTCTTCCAACTTTGGAAGAGGCAAGCTAGTCATAATCATTTTCCATTTAAACACATACATTTCTCTCTCTAGAAATCCTCTCTATGTGTTTCTCTCTCTAGAAACTAGCCCAATCACAAGAATCATCACCGGGTTATGAAATAAACGATCCTACAATTGGTATCAGAGCCAGGTTGGATTCGTGATTGATTTGTGTGGTTAAAAGAATCAAATTCGTGCTTATTTTTGGTTCTAAAAACCCATGGCTCAAAAAGCTTATTTGGGCTTAATTGGTTGATTAATCTTGTGTTTCTAGGTTTTATACATTGCTAAGGGAAGAAGCATTGTATTGTTACTCCTACAAGTGATCCTCAAGCCTCAAGATCAAAAACGAAGATATAAGGTTCGAATTTTATTGTGTGTTCTTCGTGGAGGTTTGCTAAATTTTGGACGATTCTCAAAGAAATACGACGTTTAAGTGTGTTTTTAAAACTTGATTTTACTATACTTAGTATTACTGTTTAAAGCTTTATTTCGTGGGGAAAATAAGCTCATTTGGAATGAATATGCAAAAACTTATCAGCCATGTGTTATTCATGGCGGTTTAGGTTAGATAAGGACAAAGATCCACGTTTTTAGGAAAAAGTCAAAGGCGAGTTGCTGGTCAAAGGCGAGTTGCTCACATAGCCGGCGTGTTGTCAATTGGTTTAGCAAGGTTTGCTTATTTTAATTCAGGAGGCGAGTTGCTAAACGGCGAGTTGCTAAACGGCGAGTTGCTAAACGGCGAGTTGCTAAACGGCGAGTTGCTAAATGGCGAGTTGCTAAACGGCGAGTTGCTCAAAGGAATGGCTAGTGAGTTGTCATGGGTACAAAGTCGGTTTGAATATTTTAATTGAAAAATACGAAAAGAACCCCTGGCGGTTTGGTCCCTCGGCGGCGAGTTGCTTATCGCGGCGTTTGCATAAAACGGCGGGTTGAACAAAAGGTAGATAGCGGTTTGATTATTGTATTGATCCAGCGAGTTACAAAACTAGGCAGCGAGTTACATCAAAACCACGGGCGGTTTTGCCTAGTAAGATATTGGTGGCGAGTTGGCCTGTTAGGCAGCGGTTTTTTGCTCTCATCAATGGAGGCGGTTTGGTTTAATTTCAAAGCGGCGGTTTGATAGAAACTTATACGCAGCGGTTTGCTCAATCCAGACGACACCCCTTTTAGCGACACTTTTTGGCGAAAAAAATAAATAATTGTAAATCTTTTTTCTATAGCTTTTTTAAGTCTTATTTTTACATCCAAAATTTGATTTTGGTAATAGGGTAAAATTTTTTTTTTATTATCCTACTGCGTCAAATTTCAACAAATCATCAAAACCAAATATCAAACAATTTTCATTACGATTTTTTCTATTGTTTTTTGTAAAATCCGGTAAACTTCTTTATCGGTTAAATCTTAGGACTTGTTTAATTCCTGAACGTTAATTTGCTTTATAAACTCAATACATCAAGGTGTTAATATGTCAGAAGATATTTGGTATGCCGGTTCCGATACACGCCCACCAATGCATGACAGAACAGACTTTGAATCTTGGCAACAACGCATTCGTCTGTATTGTCTGGGAAAAGATAATGGAGAGAACATTATGAAATCGATTACTGAAGGTCCATTTCAATGGAACGTTTTCATTACAAAATCCTGTGAAGATGAATGAAGAAACTGGAGGTGCACTTCAACTAGGTCCAGAACATGCCTAGAGTATTTACAGACTCCCCTTTATGCTAAAGAAAAGGAAAGGTATAAAGCTGACATTCGTGCTACGAATATCTTACTTCAAGGTATACCTAAAGACATCTACACACTCATCAACCATTACACTGACGCCAAAGACATTTGGGACAATGTGAAGATGATTCTGGAAGGTTCTGAGTTAACAAAGGATGACAGGGAATCACCAATTTATTCGATGAATTTGAACGCTTCCGTCAAATCAAAGGACGAGACATTCATGTTACTATGTTAGGTTTTCGAAGCTTCATTAACGACATGGAAGAAACATCAAGAATGACCATGGTTCCAGGATGCTGGATTAACTCTAAAATGTTGTGGAACAACATGTACTGTTTGGAGCCGTTTCATAACTGAAGTCAAACTAAACAGAGTTTGAAGAGTCTAACTTTGTTCAGTTGTATGCCTACTGAAAGCAACATAGGTACTTGCAAATGAGCCAGAATGATGGAGAAAGGTTCATTCAACCTATGATGAACCCCATTGGCACTAGTGTCTAATGCATCAAATCAGAAGTATCCAACACAATCATCTGAGTCTCCACTTCCGTAAATCAAAACCATCAAATAGTTGATAATGTCAAATGGACACAGGAAGCACTTCAACGGATAACTTGATTGAAAGTCTAACCAACACACTTACCCTCCTCAATCAATCATTCAAAGCACATCTTCCTCAAACGAACAATCAACTCCGAACTTCCTCAAACGCAAGGAACAATGCTACAGTTCAAGACGTTGTTGTTCAGGATGCTCGAGGTAGATACAATGCGAATAATCAAGGAAGACCATTTCAGAGGAACAATGCAAGAGGAAATGTTGTAGCTGGGAATGCTGGAGGTCAGAACAGAGATGGCAATGTGAATCCTGGTCAAGCTAAACCCGTTATGTGTTACAACTGCAAAGGAATCGGGCACATAGCACGAGAATGTCCACAACCAAAGCGTCCTCAGGATTCAGACTACTTCAAAGACAAGATGCTGCTCATGAGAATGGTGCTGTACTGGATGAAGAGCAGTTGTTGTTTCTTACAGGAGAACAGGTCACCAATTTTGATGACGATGTCTTTGAAGCTGATCAATGCGATGCATTCGACTCTGATGTTGATGAGGCTCCCACCACACAGACCATGTTCATGGTAAATCTTTCATCTGAAGATCCAATCTACGATGAAGCCGGGCCATCATATGACTCGAATACTCCGTTTGAGGTACAAGATCATGATACCTTTGTAGATCATATGGATGAATGAGTCACATGAAGTACACGAGATGCAAAGCGATGTACAACACAACTACGTTGTTGATCTGATAATTGATGCAGACTTACGGAGTAGGATAGTAATATTATTTCCGTATGCTCTAGTTATGTGGAAAGACAACGAAGAACAATGTTGTTCAATGTAATGTATCTTCTGTACGAAATGATGCATTGATGTCAATTCTCGATGAAATGCATGAACAGGGTGTCCAAAGTATGTCAACAAATAAGCAGGTTAAAGTAGTTAATGACACATTGACTTCTGAACTTGCGAGATATAAGGAATTGGTCGGGGTGTATGAATGATAAGTGCTTAATTACACATATCTTTTACCTCTATAAAAAAACGAGCTAAATGACAAAAAACAGTCATAAAACTGCCAAATATATGTTGTTTTGCTTTTGTATTGTGCCGGAGGTGTGGATAATCAACAAATAAGGACAGAAAACAAGCCAAAATAACACAAAACTGAGCATGGAATGGAAAAGGACTGTGCAAAATTAGGCCAAAGTCCAAAAAGCCAAAGTCAGAGTCAACAGAAGAATCGCAGTCAAACCGGAAGCCGGAACTGAGAATACTACTATTGGAGGCCAATCTTAACCCATTGATGGGTCCGGGAAAGCTCACATATTATCATTTATGAAGAATGTGAGGACCAAATGGGCCTCAATCATTTCAACAGCCATTTGTGTGCACATTGACAAAGATGTGGAAGGACTTTGAAGGCCTATCTAGGCCCAGTTACAGCCAATCTCAGCCATTGTACACCCAAATAAACCCAGTGGGCCCAATACAAGCCCAACACAAAACAAAAGCCCATTAATCCTTTTTACAAAACTTTAGGGACTAAAGTTATCATTTTTAAAAGTGTTTTATAAAAGAAAAAGAGGCAAAAAGAATCCAGGGACCAAAGCTGCCAATTGTTGAAAGTCTCTTTTTAACTCTTTAGTTATAAACCAGAGGGACCATTTTTGCAATAACCCAAAACCTCTTTTATTCTTTTAGTTATAAAACCACAGGGACCATACATGCCACTTTCCAAACTAGTTTATAACTAAACTCGGGCCATCGACTTGCCTCCCTCCCCCCATTCCAAGGAGACCCAGAACGATGGCCCCCCCCCCCCCCCCCCCCCCCCCCCCCCCCCCCGCCATTAGTGCACCATCTCCAAACTTCTCTTTTAAACCCTGCAACCACAAACGTACCATAACCACCTTCCCGCCAAACCCAAACCGCCCTCCACCCATGGTTTTTCTTGCCTTCCCACCTCCCTAGTACACTCTACAGCTATCCCATACCCTTCCCCACTCCCCATAACCCTTTAAGATTGCCACCTTGGCAATCTTACACAAACCGAGCAACACCAATGGTTGAGATTGTATGAAAAGTAACACAACCATGATCCAAGGGCTAGAAGTGTGGGTATGAGTCTCTACACTCACAACTAACACAATGTGAAGACCAAAGAAAGTCTTTGGACTTATATAATAGGAAGAAACACAGCCGAAGACCACACACCCTGTTTTTAGTTTAAAATGCTTTAATTAAGTCTTTCTTTTTGCATTATTTGTAATTTAGTTCTTTTTAAAAGTTTATGTTGTAAGTTCTTTAATGTTAATGAAAAGTTAAGAATTTTACTTTGAAAAATTGCAAGTGACCACTGTGTAAATTTAAAGCTTCATATTAGCTCTTTAAACCTGTTAAACTTGTATAAGAATGTGTCAAGATGGTTAAACATTACTTATAATCACCTTTCTCAGCCTTCCCTTAACTAAAAATTCAGTATAAAACTTTTTTATTTAAAATTAAAGGGTGTGTTGGTATTGACCTTAAAATGGTCATTATGGGTGTTTTTATGGGTCAAGGCACTCAGCCAATTAGGTTGAGTGTATTGACTTAATTAGGATTGGGATTATAGTTAATTTAAGGTCAACAGTTTCAAGCTGTTGTTTTTCTCAATCTGCCAAAATTTTTATTAAAGCTAAAAATCACATACACACAGCTTAATGGTTTAAGCTGTGTGTATGTTCCTTTAAACTAGTTTAAAGTCCTTTTTTTTATAAAAAGACTTATTTCCTTATAAGTTTTTGTCCCCCTCACTTATTGCCAAATCTGTCAAAAGTCTAGTGTGCCAAGTATTATATCTTTAAAAACCCTTAATTTCAACCTAAAAAACCAGCAGGTTTTAGTCCACCTTATTAGCTTAAATTTTGAATATAAGTTCATTTACATGCCCTTTTAATCTGTGTTGGGTTGATTTTGGGTTAAAAAAAAGCTGGGGCGGGGGGGGGGGGGGGGGGGTATTAAGAGTTATTTTAATAAGCCCAAAAGTACCTTTAATTTAAGTCATGTTGCACCTCCCCTCGGTGATGAGCCACATCATTTCACCACTTTTTATAGCCTTATTTAAATATTAAGCACTAGGATATTTTTGCTTTTTCATGTAGCTTATAGGTCCCACTCTTAGGTTTAGCAGCTTATTTAATTTAGATTGCTTATTAGATTAGCTTAATAGAGGCTTAAAGTTCCCTTTTTTCTGTTTTCTTTTAAAACTGTCATTATAGCTTAAGTAATTTCCAGCTTATTTTAGGGCTTATTTAGGTTGCCTTAGCTTATTTAGGACTCCCCTTAGCCTCATTAACTGTTCCCATAGATTTTAGCTTATTTTGTAGTCTTAAAATCTTAAAAGCCAAGAAAAATAAGCCATAAGCTTATTTAGCTTCTGCAGCATAAATAAGCTACTTTTCTGGCTTATTTAGTGGACCTCAGCTTATGCACCTTTTATGAAAAATGCTCCCCATAAGCCCTTCTACAAGTTTGCTTATTTGACTTTTGTCAAATAAGCACTTTGGACCCTCTTTGTAATCGGGGTCCACTTCAGGGACCATTAGTGTAAATTTCCCTTTTTATTGTTAACACTGTTAGTAGCTAAGGTTAGTATCTAATTGCCCCGTTAGTCCTTGTCTCTTTTCCCTGTTAGTCCTTTTGTTTTAACAGCAGTTAACTTTAGTTAGTTTATTTAATTTAATTAATATAAATTAGGTTTAATTTTAATTAGTTTAATTACTTTTAATCTATTCAGTAAAATTTGGGCATTTTTATATTTTTAGAATTGTTAACTTTTTCTTTATTTAATTTTATTTTTTTTAGAATTTTTATAACTTTTAATTTTTGTCTTTTTCTATTTTCTTAGTTTTAATTAGTTATTAATCTTTAAAAATTCATAAAAAATCCGAAAATTAATAAAAAAATATTTTTCTTTTTTATAAAATTTTCTTTTGTCATTTAGTGTCTAGGAAAAATATAAAATTTAGTGTAGGCTTAATTTTTCTTAAATTTCAGTCTTAGACCCGTTTTACCGAGTGCGTTTTACCGTTTCTTTTCGTTTAGCATTCAAACGACCTCCGTTTTAGTTCTAGTTTTTTTTATTTTTCAAATTAACTTAATTAGAATTTAATTTTGATTTTAATTTAACTTAGCATTTATTTTCTTATATTTTTTTAGTATTTAGGTTTCCCGATACTGATTCATGTTCCCGTAATTTTAGTATAGATTTAATTTTTAGGATGCCCTATAACTAATTTTGTTTCCCGTAGTTTTTAAGATCCTCCATTTCCTATATCTGTTTCCGAGATTAAATTAGGTTTTTTTACTTAATTTTTAGTTGTAATTTATCGTGTTTCCATAATATATTCTCCATCATTCAATTTCTATAAAACCAGGATTACTTTCAATTGCTAGCCTCGTTGGGAAATACGGGACCGGGGAATATCTCTTCCGAGAATTTTTTATATTGATTCTATCTTGTGTATTTTTATCCTTTTGTGGAATTTGACCTTTTGCCTTGGTCCAAGGGCATTCGGTCAGGAATCTGTATTAGGGTTTGCTATATAAGGGTTTGTACTATCAGACGAAGCATATGTACAACGGGTAAGTTTGAATTACTGATAGGAACGAAAGATTGATATAAAAACCTGAGATATTAATTATCTCTGACTGAAATCGAAAAGAAACTTCTTTAAAAATCGGGAACTTCATTCTGGCCACTATGCAAACTTTGTCAATCTTAACATCATAAGATAGTGAGGAAGAAGCGTTCATTTTGTAAAAGGTTTTTTTAAACAAAAATGAAAGACAAATTCCTTGAAGTTTTTTGACATTAAAAGGCTAAAAGAAAAGTTGAAGATAGGATTATACAACAAGATCAATCGTACAAACGGTTCACTTGATATGTAAACCAAAATCGTGATTATGATTGAAAAGAACAAAGGTAGCGATTAGAGCTACAAATTTCCCTTATGTTCTCACTCGTGCGAAGAATTCAACCTAGCCCTCTATAAGGTCATGGATTAGTCATGTCAATCATTGCACGCTCTTTGTACATGACTCAGAGGTATATCGTGATGATATCTGAGATAACTAGGAAAAGAATGCTTGAGAAAATGAAAAGCCCTCTATGTGTGGAAAATAAAATTAGGATTGCCCCCCCAGATTACTCGAAGGAGAACCTTCTTGCAACCTTTGCTCCACAAAGAAATCTGACCCCAGAACAGATATTTTGGTCCATAGATAATAATGACAGGAAAAAGGCTGAGACCTCAGTTCCAAAACCACTTTCAGCATTGACAGTGTATTCCACCAATCTCTTTCATGCTTGTCCCCAGGTTCTTCCAAAAAGTCAAGTGTTGATTAATCTTTATGTACTCACACAACTTTTTACGGAATTTGACAAAACTTGCAAAAAGAGAATCACCCCCAACAGGTGTTACAGAAGGGGAAAGAGGTTTTGAGCAAACAAAAAGATGTTACCTCACTGAAGTTATTCCATTTTTCAAAACTCTTAAAGAACACTTTGCAGGAGTTCAAAGGCCTCTTTAAGATGTTAATGTAATGTTGAAACTTTTTGATTAATGAATGACGAAGGGACCAGAACTACTGTGGACAAGCAATGGGCTGTATTTTGAAAAGGAAAAACCGTCTCATTGCATATGAGAATTGGATTGCTAATTGTTTTGTCGAATAACTGTGTTATGATGTGGAAAAATCACGTTGTCTAGATCTTGAACTGAGATGTTAAAGTTTCATAATGATGTCAAAACATATTTCAAAACTTGAAAGGGAAAACATAAATTTGCAATTAAAGTATCAACATCTCAGATAGTTTTACATAATAACAAAATCACTAACTTCACAGGATAGATCATGATTTTACTCTTTCTTATGATAAGTATTCTGATTTTCAGATTCAAGAGGAAAAGGACACGTGATTTGAGACTTGAATGTTCTAGTCTTATTGTGAATGACAGAAGCGGTGAGCTTATTAATTGCTAACGATGTCTCTGCTCGTATTGAACAAGATGATGTTAGAGTAGAACTAGAAGAGGTGAAGCAGCATTACATGGAATTGTTTGAGTCTATTCATATCACGCGTGCTTCCACTAATGAAAAGACATCTTCCTTGTTAACACAGATTGAGGATCTAAAGGCTCAATTAGAATGGCAAATTTGAAAGTTACGCTATAGAAGTTCTGTCAAAACAAAAGTTCTTGTCATGGTTGTATGACATAGAGTAGAAACCAATTTCACTCTGAACTAAGAACAATAGGAATGCTCATTTAACCTATATCAACCATCTTAAGGAGAGTGTAGAAACAGTTAGGGAGATTGTAGAGGAAGCTAGAGTAGTTAAACCACTAGATAATGTACTTAACTATGCTTGTCAATACACTAAGCTTTCTCAGGAATTGGTAGAATATGTTATTGGCACTTGCCCAAAAGAATTCACCGAAAGAGATAGCAAGGCTCCTTCCATCCCTTTAACTAGGAAAAAGCAAGTTACTTTTACTAATAACATACAGAAACATTGTTGGTTCCATGATCATTCATACAAACCTTAACAATGATGTGTAGAATCAAGATGCAGAACAGAAAATTAAAACTTTATTGATGATTGAAAGAAAAAAACTTTTGGTGGCTAGAAACCCTAACAATATTATAATTGACTAGCTAACCTAATTTTGACTAAACTAGGTGTATTTATACTAAAAAGGATTAGCCTAGGAGGCCTTTGTGGGCTTTTTCATTAATGGCCCGTTTACATAATATTACACGCTTAAACGAGCTAGACTTTTGTCTTGTATCTTCGAGTGACCGAAGCTTCTTTGTACGGGTCCATTTATGAGATCCTAACAATCTCCCCCTAGATGAGGTCATGAGAAGTTGTTTGAAGCTCACTCGTGCTTGTCTCTTTAGCTCGTTGTTGATAGGGTACTTCACTTGTTGTGCTTTGGTAATTCAATCTTTAACACCTTGATCATGATCTTCAGAACTTGATGTGATGACTTGATCTTGATCTTTGACTTGTTTAAGCTTTACTTCTCTGAATTACTTTGTGATCTTCTTTCACTTTGACTTTGCCATACGCTGAACTTTAGTCTCACATGCTCATATCTGTTGGAATCTGGAAAGCTTTGATGATGTATCTTCTTCTAAACTTTCTTGATTTCTTCAGATATGTGAGTAAGGATATGAGCATGTCTTGCATCGGATACTTTGAGTCGTCATTCGCTATGATAGAACAATTTAGTCACCAACAAAAACATTTTGTTATGTAAAATCCACTTAATGTGTTCTAGAAAAAACATTTTGTGAACACACAAAGGTTTTATATTTTGAAGGGACCAAGTATAGACGATACTCAATCTGGTCGGTTACAATAACCTCTGATTCCGTGAGGATCAATGATTACAGTATGAATACTGCACCTGTGATCAGATAGATTCATTAAAAGAACCTTCTTGACAGGTTTTCCGGCACGTGACAAGCTAGTTCCTCTAATACCTAAGTATCAGATTCCCTAATGTTCGCCGTTCTCTAGACCAGATGTCCGAAGACTAACACACTATAAGTATTTCTACTAATAGAATGGTAGGTGGAGTCAGTAAGTTACTATCTGTGACTATACGTACAATCCTTTTTCAGCGTTTTACTTCTTAATACAATTAAGTACCGTAAGAAAGGCTGTGGCAAAAAGATTTGATAAACATTCGATGTGTTAAAATTTGTTTGGGGCACAAACGAAGTTTTTAAATCAGATGCTTCTGATGATGTTTTGAAATATATCCCGAAAGATATGAAGTGACCTTGGGATATCTAAAATTATACAAGTACATTTATGGAAATCCACTTCACTAGTCGGCCGTAGTTCCGATAAGACCAGGCATGAGCTTTCATAGAATACATGGTGATACACCATCTCATTTCTCAGCATTCCATAAGAATCACTTTCTACGATCATGAAGCATAACGAGTCTTGTCATTTATCAAGATATGTGTGTATAGACACAAACTTTTGGTACCTTGACATTTTTGATCATATTAACACTTATGCTCCCCCCTTCACATGTTGCGTGTTAATCGATAGTTGTTTAGCACATGGCATGCGATAGGACTTTGCATTTTTAGAAATCAATCGAATCATTATTTATCCGTGTTACATGTTTAAGTCACATTTTCCTCCCCTCATCTAAAGTATGAAATTTGTGAAGGGTTTTGATCTAGACAGGGAATTAAAATGCTATCAATCTCCCCCTTAAAGGATAGGTGGAGGTGAAAGGCTACAAATATCAAAAGTGAGCCTATTAAAACAAGACCTTTAAGAATACCCAGACAGGAATGATACTGCAATCTGTCTTGAACTTGTAAGCGGTTGGTCGTGTCAATCTTTCAGCAATAGAATCAGCAACAGTACGTCCTTTTGACCTGCAACAACTGTTAGTATACTGATTCTCCCCCTCAAACAATGACCCGTGTGTCTTATGTTCGGATTTTGTAACCGCCGATACATGTTTGATAAAAACAAAGTTGTTTATGAGAAAAATGGTTCGGGGCTTAGACAACTTCTTGTCTGTATAGAAATAATGCACTGAAACGTACACTAAATCTCTGGGTTAAGACCGGGTTACAGTCTGAAATAACTGCAAGTCATACTACACTAAGATGTTTTTTTTTTACTAAAATATACATAAATATACACTGTGAAACAAATCTTGGTTAATCGGAGACAGACTCTCCTGTAGTTTCCTTCAGAGTCTCTGGTGAACAATTTGTTTATCTCCAAGCAGTGGGAGCAGTGTTGCGAAGCGCTCTCTCGTAATGCCTTCGTAAAAAATGCTCAGCCAGTTGGTATTTTGTCTCCACAAAATTACAATTCACACAACTTTCTTTTCAACCTGCTCTTTGAGGAGCGTGGTGACGGATTTATCCAATGTGTGGAGCGCGAGTGTTGGAACTATTCACTCCATAGATAGCTATGCACTTGGATTAGTCACAATACATTCGGAATTTTGTTTGAACGCTAAGACATAGTCTACGAAATGTTGAGGAGCGATCAGAGGATTTGAGCCACAGCATACTGATAGGGCAATGTATTTAGCTTCTGTTGTGGAGATGGCAGTACTTTTCTGCTATTTTTGGAAGTCCAACTAATCAAGTCGTTGTCGAAGAATTGAGCTGAACCGTAAGGAACTTTACGTGTGTCATGACTTGCCCCCCCCCCAATGCAATAGGCAGTCTGCTTAATGCTTTTAGGTCAAAGTCGGGGCCTTCGGGATACCAAATAGACCCATGTTAATGCATGCAGTTTAGGTATCGAATGATCGCTTGGATTGCAGAGAAGGTGCATTTCCAGTAGCTTAGCCTGGGTAACGTGGCCATCTCAAACAGAATTATATGTCAGGTCTAGTGCACTTAAGATAAATAGGGAGCCAACCCATTACCACGAAATCGTGTTAGGATCATTAGCTTTCTCCATCTTTCTTCATCAAGGTCGGGACGCTCGCACAATGGGTGAGCTCAAGGGGTGTGCATGTGTCAAAACCAAACTTTTCATGATTTCCTGTAGCATATTTGGATTGGTTGATTAAAGTTACCTCTGTTTGTTGAGAAACTTGTAATCCTAAAAAAGATATGACATTTGTCCCTGCATCGACATCTTGAAAAGTTGAGTGTCATCTCAAATGCAATTAATTTGCATGCCTTGGGATTGGTTAGAAGGCAAATGAGATTCTCTATTATATTTGTACCATAGAATATGTTTGCCTGCTTTCTGGTGAACAGAGTTGGATCGACCACGCCCTTTGTAAATCCTGACTTGATTAGAAACGCTGATAGAATGAATAGCTTGTCATACACGCACGTGGAGCTTGTTTTAAGCCATTAGAGAGCTTTTTGAGTCGGTTACACAATGCGTTTGGATGCTCTGGGATCTACAAATACCTTCTGGTTGACTAACATAGTTTACTTATTCTCTTCGACGTTGAGGAGGAAGGCAGTTTTCACGTCCATCTAGATATGACCATGTTCATACTTGCTGCAGTGAGCCATGAAGAGTCTGATCGCTTTCTAATCTAGCAAACTGGAGCAAAATGATTCATCTAATCAATACCAGCTTCCTGACGATATTCCTTGTCGCACTAAACCGAGTTTGTCTTCACGACTGTCTCCATATTCATCAATTAAATTTTGAAAATCCTTTTGAGCGGGATGGATGTAAGAATATTTATCTGGTCATGGTACAAGTATCACATACATCTAGACTTGTTCAAACTCATGAATTTTTACTGCATAGCCTCAATCCAGCACGAGAGCTTAAGGCATGCTTGTAAGTCTTTGGTTCAACATGATTAAGTAATTTCATTGAAGAAAGAAACACCACATCGCTTCGGTTTCTAGCACTGTTTTCCTGGTAGAGACAGGTCGATTCTTTATCCCACAATAATGTTTTTCTAGCGGACTATATGTGCTTGGAGGTCCTCTTTTGCACGTGAAGGTAATTGGTTTGTGGGGGAGTAAATCAGATATTGACAGTGTTGATGGAAAGATGCTTCTGAAAACCGGTGTTAGGAGCATTATAGGTTGTTCAAACAACCATTTACTGTCATCATGCTATCGAACAGTGTTTTCAACATAGAAATCACTAGTGTCTGGTAGAGGTAATTGATGAGGTAAGAGGCTTTGGAAATGCTGGAGCGCCTTTGAGAAAACGGGTGTGGAAGGTGAACATTGGATTCTCGGGTGCCGGGGGCATCAGGAACCATTAACCGGAGTTTCGGAACTACCGGAGGTATCGGAACAACCTCAATCATACATAAACCATTAAACAAATCGTCTTCTACCTGTTCTTTGTGGTAAGGGACACTAGGTGGTTCTGGGTCTTTTACTAGTGCAGAACGGCTGCGTCCTGACTGTAAAGCAGTAAGTTCGAGTTCGGTTACTGGTTTGACACAGAAGTATTTGTATTGAGGTGCGAAGGCCTGATACTGGTTTGTTACAGGCGTCAAACCCTTCGGTAAGTTCATCGGAATGGCAACATGAACGCGTTTCCTGAATCTTGCGCGTTCGTTTGTTGTAGATTTGGTACGCCTTTTTGGTGGGTGCATAGCCAACAAATATACCTATATCTGCTTTCGCCTTGAGTTTACCAACGTCATCGTAGTCATTGGTAGGATAGCATCAGGGATCAATACTCGGAAGTACAATAGATTAGGTTTCTTTCCCTTCAGCAGTTCATAGTAGGTCTTTCCATGAAGCGTGTGTACAAGAGATCGATTAAGAGTATAACACGCAGTGGCTACAGCTTCAGCCCATAGGAACAGTGGAGCTTTCGCAAAGATGTGGAATAGTACGAGCGCTTCCATAAGAGTTCGGTTCCTTCTTTTCGAAACGGCCGTTCTGTTGTGGATGACGAGGTGACGACTTGTTTCATGAGAAATACCAACACTCTCAAACCATCCGTCGAGTGTCTTATTCACAAACTCCGTTCCATTTATCTGTTCTGACGAAGCGAACAGTTGCATTTAGGGCTCGTTGAGTCTTCACATTAAACTTCTTCAATCTCTTGAGGAGTTTTCATCCTTTGTTCGAGAAAATCCTTACCCATCCAAATTGGTGTAATCAGCCACCTATCACCAAAACATACTTCTTTCCGTTGATAATTTCCGTTTCATGGTCACAGAGGTCCATATGCTAGTGTATGGAGAACTTCAGTATGTGTGTTTTCCGCCTTTAGTGGATGTGAATGCTTTCTAGCTTTTACCTAGATGACAAGTGGAACAATGGTCTTTGTCATATTTCAGCATGGGTATTCCACGGACTAGTTCATTTCGAGCCAATTCGTTCAAAAGTCGAAATTCAGATGATTCAACCGACGATGCCATAACCATTTGACTTCGTTGTGAAGAGGCTTTGTAAGCACGCAAATGGTGAAGCTGACATCATATCATTCAGTGAGATGGAGTACAGGTTGGTAGTACGTGAACCATTGAGTAGATCCACCATATCGTAGTTGCGGATGTGACATGAATGTTGTCGGAATGCAACCTCTAAACCTCCATCACAAAACTGTCCTACCGAGAATAGGTTGTGTTTGAGTCCTTCAACATAATAGACTCGAGAGATGATAGTGTCACCCAGTTTATAATCACCATAGCCAACGATTGCTAACATATCATCCGTTGCCAAACTCGCCACAGTGTAAGTACCATTGAATTTTTCTCAAAGTGATAAGACGCGCACGATCACCGGTCATATGTCTTGAGCATCAGAATAAGATTTACCTTAGTCACAATATGGTATCTACCTGCGATAACACAAACATTTACGGTGATAGGATGCCCTGAAGGGTTCCGGTTAGTTAACAATCAAAAATACCAGAGATCCCTTTGGAACCTGCCTTTCGATCACTAAGTTTATGGTTCAGATAAGGTAAACCTAGAACCATCGTCTATTTCGCCGGCGGCTAGAACTAGCACTCGGGTTAGTTCTATGGCATACCAGTAGGTTCCATTGATCCTAGTTAAAGGATAAATCTCATATTGTGAGAAATGCCATACCAGTAGGGCTTCTCTGAGGCTTGCTATTAGCAACAGGTTTGCTAATTGGTTTCCAGACTCTCTTAATGGGTTTCCCAACATTCTTACTGGGTTTCCATTCTTTCTTGGGTTGGCGTTTAAAACGCTTAGTCTGGTGGAGTTTAACATTCACAGAATCATCACACATAACCAAACAATCATTATGATTAGCAAAAACCAATGATTTGTTACATGCACCACAAACATTGTTCAAGTTTGAAACAGAACAGGATGTTTAACAAGCAAATTAGAATCAACACGGATTTGCTGTTTATGCAAAGTCTATGGGGTGTTTTCTACTCTCCTCGCATTCGCATCTTAGCCGTCAAAGAACTTTGATTCCGAGGGGCTCATCTTAGGCACAGTTTTGCTTGCTCAGAGTGGGTTTTACTCTTGTAGGACAATAGGCACCACACAGGTTAGTTTGTTTTGATTAGGATGCATACTGCGTTTTTGAGTTGGTTTGAGTGAAGGTCTGGGGGGTTCACTAAAAGTTACTTGCTTCTTCTTAGGTAACGGGGTTGTTTTGACCCAGTTAGCACGTTTGGGTGGTGGAATATACTTAGAACCTAAGTTGTACATTCCAGGAGCAAGATTTGGGTGGTATCAGGAGGTTGAAGAGTCACTACTTGTTTTACCAGTCACTTGGGCTTGCAGCTTTGTATGTTGTGTAGTTAAGGCACTAAGCTTTTCAGTGTACGCAGTACGTGAGTGAGTATTTGCCTTTGACAGTTCATCATACCGTCTTTGCAGACCCACGTTTTCTACCTTAAGGCCATCTAGTTGAATCCTAAGGGAGGTAATCATATCTTTCAACTGAATTTTGTCAGTTTCTAATGCCTGTTGGTCACAACTACCTTCAGTGGAACCTAAATTCAACACCTTAATGATGTTTATGATTGAGCATTAAATCCTGATAGTGTTCATCTTTCCCTTGAAGCTGTTTTTCTTAACTTTTTAATTTCTAAAAAAATTGCCTTGGAGGACTTAGAAGTATCTATGCACTGTTTATAGTTTGAAATTTAAGTTGTAAATCAATATGGGGGTATTTTGTAAATGAGAGTTACGTTTCTCAGATTCAATGGACCATCTTTTGTTGTTTTAAACTTCAGCTTAAGTTCAAGAACTTATGTGTGTTTCCCTTATCACATTGCAGATCTAAGATCTTCGCAAAGGCAATTCGAACTAGGGGGCACAAAAAAATTTAATCGGAAAGTAAGCACAATAGAGCAGATATCTTTTTCTAAACATTCAGCAATTAAGCAGTCATTTTTTATTAAAAGATTTTTCTTCTCTATGGTCAGGTTCTTGTTATCAAGAACACATCGTTCATACTCCGCATCCAAGTCATCAAAAATCTGTTTCATATTTCTTTTACTTCTTATGAAAAGTGTTATCATAAGCAGCTTGGATATGTTTTTTGAATTATGGTCGTAAAATAAGGTACCAGTTGTTTTCAACAAATTTTTGCAATAATCATAAACACATTCAGAAACCTAGTCTGGTTTTTGTGTTGTTCTTTTTTATTATGATTCCTTCAAATTGATGGGAAAAAAAAACATTATAACTTTTTGAGGAAGATGGCCAGAACTTGACTTGGGAGGTGAGACGTGTATGAACTAATGGGAGTGACAGGTATATCTGGGTTACTGCTTGACTAGCCAATTTCATTGGCAGGAAAGCCAATCGCCTAGTTCTGGGCAGTTCCTGTTGAGGAACAAAATTAAGGGATTTAGCTTTTATAGAAGCCCTTCTCGTGGTCGTACATGCCCTGGTTTTTCGTTCATCTTTTTCATGTAACAACATGGTAACCAGACCTCTTACTATCCCATATACTATCGGATATGAGTGGTGATTTGGGATGCAAAAGAGTATCAGCTTCATACAAAACAGTTTGAGCACGCTGGCCATATAACCTAGACCTGGGTTGCGACAGTTTTTGCCCTAGGATGTCCTTGTGCAAGTCATTCGGTTACTTTTTTAGGTTTCTTTGAAAGCATGGAATAGTTTGAGATGGCATGTTAAATCTTGCAACATGTCTCTTGCACTTTGTTTAGCAGTTGTTAACCATACTATTTCATCAAGATAACTATCTGCGCGTCTTTTTTTTCATATAAAATCTTTTCTTTTTCAGATTGTAAAATTGCAATTGATTTTTCTTTTTCCTGAAGAGAGTGGAATTTAGCAAATTGTTTTTCTTGCACAAGTCAGCGTTACGAATATTACGCTGAATCACTAGGATTGTTCCTGTCTACACTTTGTTTTCAAGATCAATGTTTGACTTGTGGGTTATCTAGACGAACATATTTCTTTGCTTGCATTGAAGAAGCCTCACTTTTTTAAGGTCACGATTTCCAAACATTTTTCATTGGTTAACCTTAAGCATGTCGTTTCTAGTTGGGTTTGCAAGTAAGTTAAAATGGCAATCATAGATACTTTATCAGATGTGTCAGCAGATACCTCAGTTGGAACATTTTGGGCTTCGGTGTCAAGAAGATACTGATGATACGGAATCGTATTGTCATCAATCTCAGTCTCAGCATCGGAGTCTAAATGTTCTTCCTGGTGCATCTCCTGACTCAACTGATAATCCACATTATCAAAGATTTGATTGTCATTGGAGTGTACCTCATTGACTGGATTGTTGGTTTGCATAGTGATGACAAGTTGGCCATGAAAGCAACAGCAGCATTGGGACCTTCATCCACGTCAGAGTCATATGCATCCTCATGATTGGCTTGAAACATGTTTGTTGTAGTCAGTTGCTTGTGGTTGCTAATAAAGGTGCGGTGCATTCAATTCAGAGAGGAAGGCTTCAGCTCAGCATCTAACAAAATCCTACTTCTCTTTAAGCTTCCATCAGTATATGCTTTATCTTATGATAGTAATGAGAGTCCATCTTTTTCTTCTTGGTTCTATAAACTGCCTCAGCAACTCATGTCCTTCTCCTCTGCAGAGTTGTAACATTCACTTTTGCATTAGAATTGTAATACCATTATTACCTGGAGCCTTCCTCTGAACTGGATTCCCCAAGTCCCCCCCCCCCAATTTGACCTCATGCACCGTAGCATGATTCCTTAAGTTGGAGGAAGTCCCGGGAGCTGGTTGTTGGTGGGTGGGGAAACTGCTTTTGGAAACCACTTTAGAGATAGCAATCTGAGTCATAGTGGAGCCATCAAAGGTCATTCGGAGACTGTGCAGTTAGGTTGTTAAGGACTAGGAGTTGAGGGTGAATGAAAGAGAGGTGCAGAATGTGGTGTGAGCAACATTAGGCCAGTGGCATCAACCAACTACTTGTTAGACTGGCTCTGTTTTCTTGAAGTCTTTTTGGCATGAGGCTCGTAGGTTTGAGATGAGTATAGTTCTGAACATAAGGTTGGTTGAGATTATCATGTTCTTGTTTGACATTAGTACATACTTAACCCCAATAGGCCGGAAGGTTGTTGACAAACTTGGGTGTTCTCGATGAGTTGGGAATGTTGAGTGAGTTATCTTCATGTCATTCACAAGTTGTGGAAACGCATATAAATTAGTCATGGAATTGATTCGTTTTTCATTTCCAATAGCACGAAAGCGTAGTACTCATCCAAACAGATCTTCTTTCTTTGTTGAAGAGTCTTACCTGATCCTTGCATAAGCAACTCCACATTATCCCAAATCTCCTTTGCAGTGCTTGTTTGATTTAGGTTGTTGAAGATGTGTCTGGGAAGACCTTGACTAAGAATGATTTCAGCTTGAGTATCAGCCATCTCAAGTTTGTTTTCCTCTTCATTGAATTCAGAATCAAGTTTCTTCCTCGGTGCGGGCACAACAGTAGAATCAGTAGGTGGAGGATCAGGTGATCACTAGGTGTGAGGTGGTGTAGGTCCATTTGGATGGATTTCAATATCTCGCTTGCCATTGGGTTTGCCTCGTATGTACCTGTGTATACGAATCTTCCAAGAATCGTAGTCACTTTCAACCAACATAGGTGGACGAGTATCGGTACCTGCTGCATTTGTTTCTTCATTGGATCCCATTTTAATTTAAGTATGAATGAACGGATCGCAAGTGATTGTTGATTTGTTTGATTTGTGTTTATGTTTTTGTTGTTGTTTGATTATTTGGTTTGGTTTTCTCAAGGAATAACTAGTTCGGTTTTCAAAATACTTTGCTCGTTCGGTCCTCAAAGGTATTTGCTAGTTCGATCCTCTTGTTCGGTTGATGAAGGAACTCACTCGTTCGGTTCTAGTGACTTAAAGCTCGTTCGGTTCAAAGAGAGTCCACTCGTTCGGTTTTTCAAAGTAAACACTCGTTCGGTTCCCAAAGGTTCTCACTCGTTCGATCCTTGAGATATCGAGCTCGTTCGGTCCACACTAGATGTAACTAGTTCGGTTCTAAAAGACTTTGCTCGTTCGGTCCTTAAATCTTTAACTCGTTCGATCGTTTCTCTTTGAAGCTTGTTCGATCCTCCTAGTTCGGTCTTCAAAGGAGTTTCCCTAGTTCGATCCTCCTTGTTCGATCTCTTGTTCGATCCTCTCGTTCGATCTCTTGTTCGATCCTCTCGTTCGATCTCTTGTTCGATCCTCTCGTTCGATCTCTTGTTCGATCCTCTCGTTCGATTGTCTAAGAACAAACTCGTTCGATGCTTGAAGACTTGAACTCGTTCGATCGTCAAATCCTTTTGCTCGTTCGGTGGACACAAAACACGAATCCAAAGACCTTTTTCTTGCTTAACAACACGAACAACCTTAACAATGATTAGCTCGAACCTCAAACAAGAAGAAAAAAAATCTCGACTCCTTTTTTTTTAATCAAATCGAACAAGAAATGAACAAAAGAATTCACGAGATCGTTGATTGCTACAAGATGGTTTGATTGATATTAGATAAACATAAACCATTTTGAATCAAGAAATCAAAAAAAATCAATTAAATCAAACAAAGAAATCGACCTTTTTTTTTCGAAATCAAGAAAAAAATAAACATAACAAACCAAAGCAATTCATCATTCTTGTAGGCTCTGTTACCCATATTGTTGGTTCCATGATCATTCATACAAACCTTAACAATGATGTGTAGAATCAAGATGCAGAAAATTAAAACTTTATTGATGATTGAAAGAAAAAAACTTTTGGTGGCTAGAAACCCTAACAATATTATAATTGACTAGCTAACCTAATTTTGACTAAACTAGGTGTATTTATACTAAAAAAGGATTAGCCTAGGAGGCCTTTGTGCTTTGATGGGCTTTTTCATTAATGGCCCGTTTACATAATATTACACGCTTAAACGAGCTAGACTTTTGTCTTGTATCTTCGAGTGACCGAAGCTTCTTTGTACGGGTCCATTTATGAGATCCTAACAAACATGGAGTGCACCAGAAAGTTCAACAGTCTAATGTCCAGGTGATTCCTTCTACAGGAGTAAGCAGTTCCACTCGTCGCTTGCGGAATCAAAGCCTAGATGCAATACAAGAACAATTGGATCCTGCCAGCTAAGAGTGTTTGTGAATAAACAAGAATCGTGAAGGACCATCCTAGAACTTATAAGTCTGTTTGACAAAGTGAAACCGGGTTGATTATGGCATTAGCTATGAGCGTGTTGTTAATTAATTTCGAATTCTTTGATTTCTGTGTTGCAAAAACTTTATAATACAAATGTTTAAACTCTGCAAGTCATGAAAAGTGTGTTTTTAATATCTTGAATTCTGTGAATGCTACCCCCACTGTTAAAATTGTCTTGAATAAAGGGAAGCAAATTTGGAAACCAAAAGGCAAACTGTCTGATAATAGTTTGAAAAAGACCAAGCAGGTTTGGAAAGCAACGGGCAAACTATTTGCTAATTTTGGTTATCAATGGAGACCCACAGGAAAGAAATTCCACATTTAGAAAAC
The DNA here is from genome assembly GCA_026074375.1 of Tanacetum coccineum. Classification (NCBI taxonomy): domain Eukaryota; kingdom Viridiplantae; phylum Streptophyta; class Magnoliopsida; order Asterales; family Asteraceae; genus Tanacetum; species Tanacetum coccineum. Next base: position 27,575 of record BQNB010032106.1, read on the forward strand.
TTAAATTGTGGTTATTCAATGGAGACCCACAGGAAAGAAATTTGCCTTCGGAGAACTGTGCCCTTTAACTAGGCTTCCTGTGACATGTGCTACTATTTCAGCTAACCAACAGGACCCCAACACAAATTGGGGATCCGAAATTCCAAACCCTCCAAATTCGACTGTTTTCAAATGCAGGTGGTACAGATCATCCTTTGGTATCTGGACTCAGGCTGTTCAAAACATATGACGGGGAATCGTTCAAAGCTCAAGAACTTTGTAGAAAAGTTCATCGGAATCTACAACAAAAGAACCCGTCGAATAATGGAAACAATTCATGTCACTTTCGATGAGCTGCATCAGAAAATGGCTCCTGTACGCATCAGTTCAGGACCCGAGCCTAAAATGATGTTTGGACAAAACGGTTCAAGCCTCGTTCTTCAAAGCTTAATGATGTTTGATCAAATCAGTTCAAACCTCGTTTCTCAAATGTCACAAAGGCGTCTGCTGGCATCTCTTCAGGCCCCGTTCCTTAAAGAGAAGAAAGGTGTACGCTTCGGTGCGCTTTATCTTCAACAGAAGAGAAATCTTCTTGTTCTTGATCATTCTCATCATACAAGTTCATATTTTTTTCCATGCTAGTTCAGTCGTTTGGGGATCCACATGTCAGATGATATTCTAATTCTCTAGATTCAAAACTGGCAAACATATGCAATTTGTGTTAAGGTGGAATAGTGAATCTAATGTGATCAACACGGTTAAACTTGGTCTCTCAATGTGTATGAAACGATCGAATGTGAAAGAGATGTGAAAAAGAAGAGATGAACAAATCCTTCATTGCTCGGAGTGGTTACAGATTGGAAAGGGAAACCTTCTCTTGGATCTACAGAAGTTGCAAAAGAATCCTATCTTCTGCATTTCAGTTGATATTCGTCAGAACACAAACTTTGTTAGGGCATTCACTACATCAGCAAATGTCCCTTCTATCTATATTCAGCTATTCTGGAATACTCTGACTCATGATGTAAAGACTGGGGTTTATAGCTTTCAAGTCAATGAGCACTGGCTTACTCTAAGTGGATCTTTTCGGAAGGCATTAAATGACATCCTATGCAGACTCAGCTCACCCATTCGAGTCACCTCCAGCTGGTAAAACGGACATAACATTCACAAGGAGAAGAGTTCCTTTAAACTGGTTGATGAAGATGAAGTTCAACCGGCTCCTGAACCTCATATGGATGATTATGAGTACAATCTATAACAAGGTACTCAAATGAGCTTGGAAGTCTCTCAGGCATATGGTCAAGCACATGTTAACAGAGTGGCTATTCGTGAACCTGCTCCATAGACCACCAGAAAACTCCAGTAGTTGAGTTAAGGGGATACCCACCCCCCACCCCCAAAACACCCTAAAAAAAGGCAGGTCAGTGCTACAGATGTACAAGCTGCAAAGTCACTTCTGGAACTGCATAAGCCAAAGAAACAACGTACCATGGATTAATGCATATTCCAGAGGTGGATTATAGCATCTCAGGATGAAACTACTGGACCTTCTGTACATCCTGAGGATGCTGCTGAGGTCTTCTCCAATATGTTTATTGTCAAAAGCCTCCAAGAACAAATCATGGTTGTGGCATCGTCGGTTAAAGCACTGCCATCTCAACGACAGAGGCGGAATACATTGCAATGTCTGGATGTTGTGCTCAAATCCTTTGGATGCGATCTCAGCTAAAAGACTACGGCTTTATATTCAATAAAATTCCTCTGTACTGTGATAACAAAAGTGCCATTGCTCTAAGCTGCAACAATGTCCAGCACTCACGGTCTAAGCACATCGACATTCGACACCATTTCATTCGAGAGCAAGTGAAAAATGGAGTGGTTGAACTCTACTTCGTGGAAACAAACTATCAACTGGCAGATATCCTCACAAAAGCTTTACCAAGAGAGCGTTTCGAATTTCTACTCCCACGGCTTGGGATGAAGAGTATGACCCCAGAATCTCTCAAACGCCTTCAAGAAGGAGAGGATGAGTAAACGAAGTGTCCTCGTGTATCCTTTGTACATAATTACACAAAAAAGGGACTTAGTAAATATTTTAAGTCATTTGGAATTACAAAATGGTTTGCAATTACTTCAAATTGCAACCCGGTTCTCATTTGAAGGAAAGATTGTCGTCTGAAAGACAACTGTTCCTAACAACGGGTAATTAATTTTACTCGGGCATGGATTACTTTATATCCATGCAATTTGGGATTAATGTACGTTTCAGTGCATTTTTCTTAATTCGGAAGAGAAGTCTTCCTGTTTGATAACCAAATAATTTTTCTTAATTGATTCTTCAAAATTATTTGTGTTAACCACGGTGGTAAAAGTGTTGTTTGAAAATCAATCCGGACAATTTGACACTCAATCAATGACTACAGCTCTTTCAATAGAAAACGGGTCATCGATTGAGGGGGAGAGTGTTGTTCAAATTTAATGTCTGGGTGCCGATTGGAAAGTGTAACCGGGTCTTGGAGAGACAAAAGAAGCTAAGGAACCAAATCTTCAGAGCTCTCACTGCATCAGCTGATGTTCCCTCTAGCGTAACAGAGACAACTGATACAACATCAACACTTCCACCACCACCACCTCCACTACAAAAACCTACAGGTCATCGAGATATTTGGAGCAAAGAAAGTTAAAAGATTAGCAATATCGAATGCATCATTAGTGGAAGACTCAGAGATATTGGCTAACAACATAATCAAGAGAATGTGAAGATTTTAAGAATCCAATATCATCGGTAATTGCAAATACATCTGTACATTCATAAAGTTGTATGGAATTTGTTGTTATGTGTCAGGTATGAATCTTTCATGAGTTTTTCATTAAACTTAAAAAAACCAGGTTTTTGAGTTTAAAGAAAAAATCTTTCAAAATTATCATATCTGACACTAACACATACCCTCAACGATTGAGGGGGAGCATTAATATGTTCCATACACAGCTTGTAACTAAAATATGATCATACATCTAAGGTTCTCAAGGTGTATTCTTCACCCCCATGTGCTAAAATATAGTATGATCCATGTATCAAATTACCCATGAAGGGGGATTAAATATGAAAAGTGTTTTGTTGCTCGATTCATACCAGTTTTGTTGTTATATATACCTCGTATACTAGCTTGAATGAAAATCTTCTCAAAAATCTTTGAAGTGTCATTATATGTCTTTCTAAGTCCTAAATATAGAAATGATGTCTAAAGCATGAAATTTTGGTGCTGGAACAACTTCTTAAAGTCCTACGTTCTACAGTTAAGCTACCAAATGATTTTATACAGAAAAACATGTTTTTGGGTCACTGGTGGCGGACCCCTAAATGTTAGGACGGTCCCCTAATATATCTGGGATCCGTCACCTTTCTGGGGGTCGTCAGTCTGTTTCGTCAGAATTTGGCAAACTTTGAAATCATATAAAATCAACCGTAAGTCCGTAGAAGTCGTGCTACCCATCATTATAAAGGTAATTGAGTCTACTTTCATTTAAAAATACTTCCAAGTATTTATTCCAAACTTAAGTTAGTCAGAAATGCAAAATACTACATAGCGGTCAAAATTTTATGTTTCGTTTTGCCGTAAAACTTGTAGTTTACCTTTTCTTTCAAGTCAAGCATTTCTAGTCGATGTATCTTTGAAAAACGGTGTATTTATCTTTTCAAAACATCCATCTTGATTAATTTTTGAAATGGGGAGGAAACTATTTTATTTTCAAATAAAATCAAGCTAAGTATACAATGTAGTATCTAATACACAAAACAACGACGAATATCTTTATGTGTATGCTAGATGATTATGTGTGTTTACTTGTGTCTTAATATTATTAATAGATATTATTAAGTGAGCATTGCTACTTGTAATTGAGCTACTTATATATCTAAACACATATGCCATGCACACTATTTATTTGTTACTAGTTTTTCGGATTATGCCTAATAGGAATTACGCTAGATTTCTTGTGTTAAATTGCAAAATTGTTTGTGCATTACATATAGGCATAGATCGCTATATTTACAAGTGTTACATAAACATCTTGTAAATCATTTTGAGTGTAGTAACTGATGTGCAGTTTTATATACCTAAAATATACAATAAAAAATATAACCTTAAGAGTAATTAAGAAAATCACCAAGTTACCCTTGATAAGATTCACTCTCAAAAATATATATAATATAATATTATCAATAAGTTTATTAAAAGTGGTAAGTATGATCACCGGGTCAGTTTATCTACCAACGACTAGAGAAATTGACAACTCGATTAAAGTTCGGATTCTGATTTGAATGAAGCAAAGATATTTTTGATAATCTAAATCTACTAAATAAAAAGCAACAATTAAAAAAAAGGCAATTTAAGCAATTTAAACAAATACGGATAAAAAATAAAACGCGACTAATAAGCAAATGAACTAAAATTAACTCTAAAAAATGTAAACTAAAACTATAAACCTAAGATAGGACGAAAGAAAATTTTAGGAAAAAGAAAAACATTTTTGGCTTTTTAGATTAAAAGATATGATTTTTCTAAAATTTAAACTAATTAAAAACTATAAAAATAATAAAACTATTAAGAATAAAGTCCTAAAAATTTTGTAAAAATTTCACTAAATAAAGAAAATGTGCAGAAATTTTCTAAAAATAAAAGCCCTAATTTTTATCTTTTTATCAAAGTTTAATTAAACTAATTAAAAGCTAACCCTAATTATTAATTAAAATATTAAAACTTGTTAAAACTTAACTAAGATTTAACAAAAGGACTAACAGTGCAATTACTAAAAGGACTAATGGAGTAAAACTCTTAACAGATAGAGGATTAACTAAGAAACAATTAAAAACTAAAAATTACAAATCCAGCCCAGAGGACCTAACCCGACTTCAACTAAAGACCTAATAAGCCCCCCTAAATAAGTTGAAGTTAAAAACAGCTTAAAATTCAAAACTTAAAAGACCAAAGTTGTAGACTAAACTGGGGAAATCAACTTTAACAAAAGCACTATGGGCTGAATCTCAAAGATAAGCTCTAAAAGAGCTTCTTTATAAGCTGTTACAGTGGGTAAAGGTTTGGGTTAATTTTCACTTAAAAGCTTGTAACAAGCTCATTTTAAGCTCAAAATGAAAAAGGAAAAGAGTTCTAGGAAGCTTATGAGATGCTTAATCTATGTAGGAAAAGAAAATTAAGCTGGAAATACTTTTAAGCAACTAAAATTTAGCATGAACTAAGCAAACTTAGGAAATAAGCAAAGTAACACAAGATCCAAATAAGCTAAAAACCTTAAAAAGCTACACTGGACTCTAAAACTTTAAGGACTTATTAAACTACTTATATTCTATCTATTTAAGCTATAAAAACTAGGATCATAAGCTAAAATTAACAAAATAATGATCTACTTAATTAACCTACTGTTTTTTTGGCTTTTGTAGTTTTTAAATGACTTTTGACAGCAGAATTAAGCTAGGACAATAAGCTAGAAAATGAAATTTAAGTACTAATCTATATTAAGCTATACCTAGACTAGAAAATACTAAAAGATTAGCTATTAAATCCTAACAATGCTAGCTTAAATTGGGGCTTAGATATCAGCAGTACTAACTGATGTTAGTACTGCTGGTGCAATTGGCACAAACAAAGACAAAAAGTGCAGGCACTCTTGATGACACAACTACACTTGTCACACTCTATTGAGTGTGACCAAACTAAATTCACTTACTCTTTAAGCCTAGAGAGCCTAGGACAGAAATAAGCTAACTAATTTTAAGCTCTAAGATACCCTGGTGCAGGAACATGCATATTAAGCCATAAATTCATTTAGACTAAAAACTAAGAACTCAAACCTCTTTAAAACTTTATCTCTAATTAAAACTCAGCTGACTAAAGTATTTTGCACAAATTCATTTGACTTTTATTGGTCAATTTAGCTTATGCCAAACACCCCTTTCAGGTTAGATAGATTTTGTTAAGCTATTGATTTTGAAAACTACTGATTAACACTTAACAACTAGATTACTAATAGCTTATAACTGACCTATTTAACATGTTCTAACAACTGATTAAGCAAAATTCTAGGATCTATACTAATTTAACTAATATTTTTGGATTTTATGGATTTTTATGAAAGAAATTAGTAACTAATGATCTATATTTATTTAAGCAAAAATAGATGAAGACATATAACTAATTAGCACTAGTAAAGAGAAATAAGCACAAATAAGCAAACTTAACAAGCAAATAAGCAGATCTAAATTTAGAAAGCAATGAGATTACTATTTAAAGCTAGAATAAAAGGAAATAAAAAAGAGAAACTTACAAACTCCTCTAGCTAAACAAGAGGAACCACTAATGGCAGCTACAAGCTCCCTAGCTTATTAATAAGCTAGGGTATAAGTCCTTGGGATCTCTTCCAAGTTAAGATCCCCTTCCAAAAGCTTAATTCCAATACATTCCATAGTAAATGTAATTTAGACTGGTTTAGGGTTTAGTAAGGTTTAATTCTGAATTGATTAAGCTCTATTTCAGCTTATAGACTGAAAGAGCTTATTAAGACTAATTAACAGATTTGCTTACTGAGAGAGCTTATGACTTAGATTAGAGCTTTAAAAATGAGATTTAAAATACTAAAAACTGAATTTCATTAATTAAAGAAACTGATTACATTACTTAAAAAGGAAATTACAAATCATTTAAGGTAAGTTACATTTAAGAAAAGTACTAAATTAAGCTAGACTTAAAAATTACTCAAAAAAAACTAGATGGTGTGTGTGTGTGAAGTGAGGCCTATTTATAGGCTGCCTTGGATCCTTCTAGCCTTTTGCCTTGCTCTCCAATCCTTTTAATCCTATCCAATAATTTCTTCAATCATTTGAGCATCAATTGTGGCCGTTGGATTGATTTGTGGACACCTGAGGATTGCCAGCATGTCATTCTCTTTTGGATGCATTTGTGCTTCTTTTGTGAATGTTTTAGCACAAAAAAAACACACCCCTTGTGCTTCTTCCATTGATGACGTGGCCTTTGATTGAGAGGGAGCTTAAGTAACCCTTGATTTGACTGATATGACCTCGCCATTGTACTTGAGAGCTCTTGAATTGACAATCGCACCCTTTAATTTTGATTTGCCCATTGTTTTACCATGGGGATGAAAGATGGGACGACGGGTGAATAGTAACTGGGTTTTGCGCCCAACTTTTGACAGTTAAAACTGTTATAACTTTGGGGAGTTTGCACATTTGGCCCTTGTGTTCTCTTTTCCATTTTCTAGGTTATCCTTTTTCTAGTTATAATTAACTTTAGAAAATTGCAAAACTGGCCCTTGTGTTTATAAAAAAGGAAAATGGGTTAGGGACTTGGGCTTATGAATGGGCTTTTGGGCTAAATGGATCCGGGTGAGGACTTTTAGGGTTTTTCAGGCCCATTAAGAGGTGAGGGGTTATTTTTGGACTTTTGTGAAACTTAGAGGGTTAAAATGGAATGTTTTGGGTCTTGTTGACTTTTGTTGACCATGATTTGACTGAGGCTTGACTTTTCTGGCTTCGGCTTTGATTCTTTGGCTTCTTTTTGCACTCTTCTGATTCTCGTGCCCGTGTTTGCTCGTTTTTGACTGTTTTCTTGTGATTTTAGATATATCCGTACCTGCACACACAAAACACAAATACAAGCATAATTTTGCCATTTTTGGTCTGTTTTGGGTTTAATTGGGTTATTTTAGGTACAAACGGATATGTGTATTCTACACTTATCAAAATTCCCCAAACTAAACGATTGCGTGTCCTCATGCAATATCACATGCCTTATAACCAAATACCTCGAAACTTCCTTAAACTAAACCTTTGAAAAGTAGCAAAGATTTTTGTTGAGAGAGATAAGAGATCACAAGTTATAAAACACCCGACTTCCCATTTTCAAAGATTTTTCTCTTTTTATGATTTTTCTTGATAATTAACTACCTAACTAAAACTTATTTGTGATGACATAATGTAATGTTTTCATTACCTTATTGGTAACTTTAAGGATCATAGAACAAAAAGCACAATTAAGTGTCTAAAAGATAACTTCATCATCCCCGATTTTTCACTTTTCCCATGCTAAGCTTAAAAATAAGATCACTGCTAATTACGAACTAAGATGCTAAGACTACTTATAATTACAACTTGTGAATTCCTCTTCCCGACATAAATCATATATTTAGGTGTGTGTGTTCAAATTAATTTAAACCATTAAATCCACATATTTAGATAGTTGAAATCCGACCAAGCTTTACACATGGGCCTTTTGGGCAAATATGTTAATCACTTAGCAAGATCACAACTCAAAGCAAACAAAAACCTCCTTAGCTAAGACATCGTTGGTTCACTTGTCCCATGAATGACTTTCTTCTCTAGCGATCCCACCGTCATCGGGTAAGTGCTAAGGCTTTTGACACCCCATCCGGAGAATACTAATCGAAACGTATGAACTTCCGATGAAACAGCCTTGTAGACTTTTGCAAACCTTAGCTCAAAAGAATACCTTGGTTTTAGAAAATAAAACTTTTACTATTTATTTTCTACTTTGCAACATTTTTATAACTAATTGCATTATTGGGCTAGGAATCGGTATCACTTTTCTTTCGACTACACATCGGCCACGCTTCCGACAAGAGCTCGTGTACTTATTATGATACCAACCCTAAATATACATCTTCCATCCTTTCTTTCGATGTCACATCGGGAGCGAACCGACAAATGCCCATGTACTTTATTACGATGGAGTTTGTATATTAATTATTAACACTTAGGATTTATAACCTGCACATCCTTTTTATTCACTAACTACATCTTTATAGATTTTTTTTTATTTTTATTTTTTATTAATACGTTATTTTTGCAGATAGAAAAGTTTCGTTTTAGAAAACCAAGGTATAAATTTGAACTAAAATTCTTATTTACAAATGATGTCGACTTCATCAATAAAGCTTTTTCTTTAAATATGTTGATTAAACTTTTAAGAGTAAAACTCTAATTTGTAGAAATCAAAGAGAACACGTATAATTAATCATTTTAAGAACTCCGGGGAAGAAAAATCACAAGTTATTCTTATAAGCCTTTAAGTTTTCCAAATAAACTTTGTTTAGCATCCTAATTCGTAACCAACACTATCATCTCTTATTCTTTGCAATTTAAAATCTCTAATAAAGAAATTCGCAAATACTTAGCCTATATAAAATCCAACTCGGCATATTTAAAATCTTCTTGAGATTAGCACAAGTTTTCTTTTACTAATGATTTCAAGTCTAGCATGTTTAAAGTCTACATGAGACTACCACAAACTATCATTATTAATTGTTAAGGGAGAAAGCTAGAACTCAACACGTATGATCGGGTCAAAAATTACTTCTTATTCTGACCAGCGGAAAACCTACATTTGTGTCTTATTTTATATATATATATATATATATATATATATATATATATATATATATATATATATATGTGTATATGACAATTAAGAACTTAAAAATTTAAACAAAAACCCACCTTCCTTGTGTTTCTTTGGAATGTCCACGTATCTTGAGCTTGAGAGTAAGCTAATGAATCCTTTTATTAGACTAATTTCTACACAAATGGTCCTTGTCTTCCTTTTCTTATTTTCTAGTCATAAATAACTTTCGAGAAATGCCAGTTTAGCCCTTGTGGTTGTTATAAAAGGACATGGGCTAGGGATTTGGGCTTTGTTGACTTTTATTGACCATCTTTGACTGACTTTGATTTTTCTTGGCTGATTTTGACTGAGGCTTGGCTTTTCTGGCTTCGGCTTTGTACTCTTCTGGTTCTCGTGTCCGTGCTTGCCCGTTTTTGACTGTTTTCTTGTGATTTTTGATATATCCTTACCTGCACACACAAAACACAAATACAAGCATATTTTTGCCATTTTTGGTCTGTTTTGGGTTTAATTGGGCTATTTTAAGCATAAATGGATATGTGTATTTTACACTTATCAAAATTCCCCAAACTAAACGATTGTGTGTCCTCACGCAATATCACATGCCTTATAACCAAATACCTCGAACCTTTCCCAAACTAAACCTTTGAAAAGTAGCAAATATTTTTTTGTTGAGAGAGATAAGAGATCACAAGTTATAAAACACCCGACTTCCCATTTTCAAAGATTTTTCTCTTTTTATGATTTTTTTTCTTGATAATTTAACTACCTAATTTTATTTGTGTTGACATAATGTATTGTTTTCATTACCACATTGGTAACTTTTAGGATCATAGAACAAAAAGCACAATTAAGTGTCTAAAAGATAACTTCATCATCCCCGATTTTTTCACTTTTCCCATGCTAAGCTTAAAAATAAGATCACTGCTAACTACGAAATAATATGCTAAGACTACTTATAATTACAACTTGTGAATTCCTCTTCCCGACATAAATCATATATTTAGGTGTGTGTGTTCAAATTAATTTAAATCATTAAATCTATATATTTAGATAGATGAAATCCGACCAAGCTTTACACATGGGCCTTTTGGGCAAATATTTTTTTAATCACTTTAGGTAAATCACAACTCAAACAAACAAAACTCCTTACTAAGACATCGTTGTATCACTTTCCCATGAATACTTTGCTTCTCTAGTCACCCACCGTCATCGGGTAAGTGCTAAGGCTTTTGACACCCCATCCGGAGAATACTAATCGAAACGTATGAACTTCCGATGAAAAAGCTTTGTAGACTTTTGCAAACCTTAGCTCAAAAGAATACCTTGGTTTTAGAAAATGAAACTTTTACTATTTATTTTCTAACTTTGCAACATTATTATTTACTATTCACATTATTAGGCTAGGAATTGGTATCACTTTTCTTTCAACGACACATCGGCCTCGCCTCCGACAAGAGATCGCGTACTTATTATGATACCAACCCTAAATATACATCCTCCACCCTTTCTTTCGATGTCACATCGGGAGCGAACCGACAAATGCCCATGTACTTTATTGCGATGGAGTTTGTATATTATTTATTAACACTTAAGGATTTATAACTTGCATCCTTTTTATTTATTTATTTATTTATTTTTTATTTTTTTTTTTGACTTAAACTATTCATAACACCATATTTTTGCAAATAGTAAAAATTTCGTTTTAGAAAACCAAAGTATAAACTTGAACTAAAATTCTTATTTACCAACGATATTGATAAAGCTTTTTCTCTGAATATGTTGATTAACGTTTAAATGTAAAACACTAAATTGATAAAAAATCAAAGAAACACGTATAATTAATCATTTTAAGAACTCCTGGGAAGAAAAACCACAAGTTATTCTTTTAAGCTTGTAAGTGTTTCCAATAAACTTTTTTTAGCATCCTAAATTCGTACAACACATCATCTCTTATTCTTTGCAATTTAAAATCTCTAATAAAGAATTAAGCAAGACACTAGCCTTATATAAAATCCAACTCGGCATATTTAAAATCTACTTGAGATTAGCACAAGTTTTCATTTACTAATGATTTCAAGTTTAGCATGTTTAAAGTCTACATGAGACTAGCAAAAACTATCATCATTAATTGTTAAGGGAGAAAGCTAGAACTCTACACGTTCGATCGGGTCAAAAATTACTTCTTATTCTTTCCAACGAAAAACCTACATTTTTGTCTTAACACTTATTATTTTTATTTATTTAAGATTTGTGTCTAAAAATTTAAATTTTTTGCTATTTTTGTGGGAAAATGGGTACGTGAGAACAAAACAATAAGCAAGCAACATTAAATCGATAGATTCCCTTCCCCAAACTAAAACGAAACTTTGTCCTCAATGTTTAAAGTTGGGTCTCTACGTAAATCTAAGCTGTTTATGAAGTATGCACAGATAAACGTTAATCGATAATGATGAAAGGATAGTGGATCTCCCCAAACTAATTTCACACAAAGGATGAGAAGCTCGAGTAGAACGGGAAAAATCAACCGGACACGAGAGTCTTTAGAAATTGTTGGGTTAATCCTACAAAAATCACAACAAACAAACAACAAACATCGAGAATTCGGAAAGAGTACAAGCCACTCTCAACACAACACTTTAGATAAAAATATAAAGTAGAAAGAAAATAGAAAAGATAAGCATGGGGTGAACTCCCACGAAGCGGCTTATTTTTTATCACCGAGTCGCAAGCTCGACTCGATCCCTGAATTTATTTGTCCTTAGGGAGAGCAAATGGAAGAGAAGATCTCAATCGGGCTTTCATTAATGTTTGGACAAACATTAAAGTATATGAAAGTTCCATCCCGATGAGAGGCCATCGGCTCTAAGTGGAGATGCCGGGGTCGAAAATGGTGTCTTCACTCTCAAAGGAGACGAATGAGGAAATGAAGGTCAAATCTGATACAAGGGTGGGAAGGGTGGGTAAAATAACAGTCATAAAATCATAAGATCTAGAAACACCCTTAAACTCTTTGATTATTAAAATACCCGCTTCGGGTTCAAAACATTTCTTAATATCCGGAGGTTCTGGTGGAGGTCGAGGAATTGACGGATCATCTTGGTGATCAAGGTTAGGTAACTCATTAACCTCATCTTCGAAATTAGCATCCTCAACACCAGGCGGAATTAAATCATCTGGAATAAGGAAAATATCGATCTCTTCATGAGTGGGCTCACTATCCTCAACGGGGATAGGAGATACGGGAAGAGACTCGATAACTGAATTTTGATTAGCATGAACATTTCCCTGGGAAGTTGAAATTTCATAAAGCACTGTTACAAGACTAAGATATTCCTCAAATTCACGATCATTCCTTGCAGGAAGTGTTAAAGGTTCACCGGCGAACTCATGGTGAAGAGGATCACTCCTTGGAGAAAAAGTAATTGAAGATTCATTCTGCTCTGGCTCATGATCGGAAATCACTTCGGAAGCGAGATTATGGGAATCATCATCACTAAGTAGATTATCAAGAAAAGCTATGTCTCCTTCTGAATCGAAATATCCTTCCTCTAAGTTAGAAGACACTTCCATAGCTAGAAAATCATCGATTTCATCATTATTGTCTTCAGGAGCAAAACACTCAACTTTATCGGATAAAGGAGTGTTGAGAAAAACTGGCTCATCGGAAACGTTGGAATTTTTTATCTCGACATTTTCTTGAAAATTCTCTTCATGCAAGTCCTTCTTAAGAGTTGAATCATCATTACCCGGTGGTAACGAATCAAGAGGAGCAAGTTCATCGGCGAACTTCTCAACATTATCACTAGTCTTCACCGGAGAAGAACTAGGAGAAGGATCATCAGAATGAGTAGTGGTACTGCCACTAAACGGATCATCTTTTGAAAAATCGATTACAGAAATGGCGTGAACACAATGCTTATTTTTGTTTTTCTCAGATTTATCGGCATAATAAACAAGTTCATCCTTTCCTACTCTTAAAGTCAAAGTTTCTTCGTACAAATCGATGAGAGCTTTCGCGGTGCGAAGGAAAGGTCTTCCTAGAATAATTGGTACTCTCGGGCCGGGTTCAAAACTAACCACCACAAAATCCGCAAGAAAAGTGAAACCATCGACTCTAACTACAACATCCTCGGCTATGCCCATCGGGTGAGTAATGGAACGATTGGCAAGCTCGAGTGTCATACGAGTAGGAGTCAAAGCTTCAAGCTCAAGTTTCTTGTAGATAGAATGAGGTAAAAGGTTAATGCTAGCTCCGGAATCGGCTAAAGCACTAGTCCTATTGAGTTCTTGTAAAGCACATGGGATAAGAAATTTTCCCGGATCTTCGAGCTTCTCGGGGACTTTGTTCATAATGATAGCGGAACATTCAGCATTCACAGTTGTGATGGCTATCTCCTCGAGTTTCTCCTTGTTCCTTAGCAACGAGCTTAACCATTTGTTAAACTTTGGCATTTCGACAAGAGCATCTTTCAATCCAATCTCCAAACGAAGTTGTTTGAACATCTTCAAAAACCGGCTATGTTGAGCACTTGGTTTATCGTTCTCTCTTACTTTCATCCTCTCGGGGTATGGAAGTTTAGATGGATACGAATTATGATTAGGATCAAGATTTACGGTGCTTTTGGTTTTGGAATTTCAATGAAAATTGAATCTTCTTCACCCGGAGATGGGACATGTGCGGTATTTTCCAAATTTAGATTTTGCACTTTTTCCGTTGACGTCTTCGGGTTTTGTTCGGGTTCTTTTTAAGGAATTGAAATAACAGGTATAGGAGGAACAAAAGGAGTCGAAGGTTCTTCTAAAGTCTTACCGCTTCTTGTGGTGATAGCATTAATTTGCTGTCGAGGGTATATTACGGTTTTTTACTGGAAGATGTCCTGAATTCGAGGTAGAGGCTGAATTTTTGAAATTATCACAAAGACTTGTCAACAAACTCGTAACATTAGCCATTTGATTTTGCAAATTTTGACCTTGATTTTGAACATTCTTCAACACCGCATCGTTTGCCTTGACGTAATTTTCAAAATCCATTTTCGAAACACCTTGGATTTGGGTCGTAGGAGCCTGATATGGTGGAATTTGGTAAACAGGTGTTTGATTGGTTGGTGGTTGAAAAACTGCTCCTTGATGGTTTTGATGGTTTTGATTGAAATTGCCTCCACGGTTTTGATTGAAATTAGAATTGGTTCCTTGTATGGTTTTGTTTTTTGACATTCGGTTGATTGGAAACCTGGTGTTAGGTTCATTTGACTTGCAAATTAGAAGGTTGTTTTTCTTTGAGAAAATTTGCCAATGCTGCGGTGTTGTTGAAATTGTTGGATGTTGTCTTGAAAAACGGGAAAACCATTTCCACCTCGAGTTAACGGACAATGGTTAAAATTGTGATTCGATCCACACGTAACACATACTTCCTCAACCGCTTTGACGGGTGCGGGAGTAGTAACAACTAAAGCTTTCATTTCATTTCATCATTTGTGTTACTTAATAGTCATCTTATCCTCAAGAAGATCCTATTTGTTGCATATCGAAAAATTAATAGAAGGTGAAGAGTAGAAAAGGAGCATCCGTACTCACTCTTGAATCATTAGCACGACTTCTTGAGTAACGAACATTTGACTTTGCTTCAATAATCCTAAACCTTTTTTTTATTTCTTGAGGCATCTTGTCTAAAAAATTGCACCCGCCGGAAATCAAAGGCATCTTGATCGTTTGAATCAAAGATTTGTAAAAAGAATCGAGTTGTGTAGTTCCGAAAAGGCCATGGTGAAGGACCATTTGACTAAGGAGTCCGTTAAAACGTTCACCATGCTTCGTGAAGGTTTCGTTTGTTGTTTTGGTAAAAAGTATGGATCTCATTCCGATAGTAAAGATGTTTTTTCGGAAGGTTGAAGAGAATTGCTTTATGTATTTTTGAAACAAGTCTCCATGTGAGAATTGCTCTTGGGAGGTTCCTTTCTAACCATACTCGGGCTTCACCAGCCTAGAGAAAAAGAAAAAGCAAAGCTTTATCGTAAGTGTTCGAACTTCGGGATGTCTAAACGTTGAAGTGACCTTGTTAAAAAATCGAAGTTATGTGGGATATTGTCTACCTTGAATTTTATTACTTTGCACAAGATTAATCAAAGTTGTTTAAGCTCGAAATTTGAGCATTGATTGGTGAACAACTATAGCTAGCTTCATACCTTCGATAGTGCTTGCAACATTTAGCATCGTACATGTCGCCATTGGAACAACCGTTATGTTCAACATTGGTTTTTCTTCTAAATCAAAATTTTCAACAACCGAAGAGTTTGTTGTTTGACGACAGTCTCGAGATTGCGAACGAGTGCGCATAAAAAGAAGAATTAAAAATTAAAAAGCAAAACTTTACACTAATTTATATATATATATATATATATATATATATATATTATATTTTTTTTTTTTTTTTTTTTAACAATGAATTTTAACGGTTACACGAAAGAGACTTAAACCAAATAATCAACTACTTCACGGTAGCTCTTGAAAATTGCTTTTCAAGGTGAGCCGTATTTCGTAGAGACACAAATGGTAAGTGTTAAATCTTTAGTTCGATTTGGGAACCAACAAGTTCACCGGAAATTGAAATGATAACACCTCCGTTGAGAATGTTATATTTTGGTATTTTTACCAATTGGTGATTTTTATTTCTTTAATTAAAAAGGAAGATTTTTTTATATTTTTGATTTTTCTATTTTTTTATCTTTTACTTATACTAAAAAGAAAAGGAAAATATTTTTTATATTTTATGATTTTTTGGATTTTTGAATTATAAAACAAGAATGAAACTTTCGAGGGTGAAAGGATCTTCAAACCAAATCAACAAACACAAAACGTAGGAATCTTAAACACTAGTCCCCGGCAACGGCGCCAAAAACTGATTGCAGTTTTACGTACCTATAAAATATATAATAATAATACTACTTAGGTAAATTCCAACTATTCACCTTTAACCAAGGTAAAAAGTCAAGACTTACAAAAATAATATATAATATATAATATACGTATATTAAACCGGGCAAATATGATCACCCGGGTCGTTTCCCCAACGACTAGTGAAATTGAAACCTCGTTTAAGCTTGGATTCTGATTTGAATTAAGCAAAGATATTTTTGATAATCTATATCTACTAAATAAAAGTAATTTAAACAAATACGGGAACAAATAAAACGCAACAAATAAACAAGTAAACTAATTTTAACCCCTAAAAATATAAACTAAAATTCTAAACCTAAGATAGGACAAAAGAAAATTTTAGGAAAAAGAAAAAAAAACATTTTTGGTTTTTTAGATTAAAAGATATGATTTTTCTAAAATTTAAACTAATTAAAAAAAACTATAAAGATAATAAACTATTAAAAATAAAGTCCTAAAATTTTTATAAAAATTATACTAAATAAAGAAAGTGTGCAGAAATTTTCTAAAAATAAAAGCCCTAATTTTTATCTTTTTATAAAAGACTAATTAAACTAATTAAAACCTAACCCTAATTATTAATTAAGACTAAATTAAACTAATTAATTAACTAAACTAGGGACTAATGGTGCAAAAGGGAAAAGGGCTAACTGAGCTAAAGTAACTAACGGGCAAGGACTAACTAAGACACAAATGAAATTTGAAAGTTACTCAAACAGTCCCTGAGGCCCAACCCGATAATAACCTAAGTCCAATTATAAGCTCAAATTTTAAAAATGCTTATCATCAAAAACTTAAAAGAGCAAAGTTGTAGAATAAGCTGATGGAAGTAACTTTAATAAAAGCAATAGATGCTGAAATCCAAAGATAAGCTCATAAACAGCTTATCCATAAGCTGTTTACAGAAACTAGTGAGTTAAGCTCACTAGTGCTTTTTGACTTACGAGAAGCTCAAATTAAGTTCATTTTTGAAAAGAAAAAAGTGATATAGTAAGCTTAGATGTGCTTAATCTTTTGATGAAAAAGAGATTTGAGCTTAACACATAAGAACCCTGAAATGATGGATGAAAGTAGCTACTCAGGAAACTAAGAAATAGCTCAACCAAAATAAGTCACAATGCTCAAAAAGCAAAGACAGCAATTGATATTGGTAAACATTAACTAACAAACTTATAAGCAACTAATTTAAGCAATAAAACCTACTACTTCAAGCTAGAATCTAAAATTTAAAAGCTAAATTCTATTGCTAACTGTTTTTGGCTTTTATGAATTTTTGTGACTTTGACAGCTAAATTAAGCTAAGTAAATAATCTAGAAAATATAAATTAAAACTTAATCTATAATAAGCTAAACCTAGACTTAATCCAACTTGCATTTAAGAACCTAAAATCCTACTTTTACTTAACTAAAGACTAATCTAAAAGGGGCAGTACTAACTGTGACAGCAGTACTAACTTTTTGTTAGTACTGGTGCCCTTTGCACAAGTGCAAACCAAGAGTGCAAGTTTCCTAAGTGGAATCCTGCACTAAAACATACTCAAATAGATTGTTAGAATACAAAACAAGCACTAACCAAGCCTTAGGTGGCTTGGTTCAATAATTTGCACAAATGAATACTATGAAAATGCCTGGTGCTAGTAACACTAAATATAAGATAAGCTCAAATTCTTTAAATTTTCAAATCTACTTTATAAAAACTCATTCCCTAATGCTTTTAACTAAATTCTAAGCTGACTAAAAAGGTTTGCACAAATACTTTTGACTTTAAAAGGTCAAACAAGCTTATGCCAAACACCCCTTAAAAAGTGACCGATTTAAGAAAAGCTTAGAAATTAAAATCTAATTGACAACTACTGAATACCAGATAATTAACTACTTAAAACAAGCTTAATGATCATGAATTAACAACTGAATAAGCAAAAATCTAAGTTCTATAACTATCCTACTATATTTTTTTTGGTTTTTATGATTTTTTAAGGACAACTTAAGCTAATACAGGATTTAAACTAATTTAATCAAAAACAGATAAGAAACTAAGATTATTAAGCTATACTAAACACAAATAAGCACTAATAAGTAAAATATTAAAGCCAAATAGGCAATGATAAGTATTTAAGCTATAACTAATTTAAACAAAATGAATTAGAGTGAAAATGAAAAGAGAAAACTTACTTGCTTTAAGCTAAACAAAACGGGACCAATAATGGCTGCTACTAGCTCCCTAGCTTATTAGATAAGTATGAGGGTATAAGTCCCTTGGATCTCTTCAAGTTAAGATCCCTTTCCCAAAAGATCAATTCCTAATAAGTTCCATGATAAATGTTATAAGTTACCATCTATTTCTAAGGTATTAGAAAGGATTAAATCTGCAATTGATTAAGCTCTATTTATGCTTATAGATGAAAGAGCTTATTAAGAGTTTATTAAGTTTGCCTTTTTGAGATGAGCTTATGAAAAAGAACTTTGAGAGATTAAGGAAAAACTGAATTTCATTATAAAAAGCTTTCTTACAATACTTAAAAGGAACAATTACAGATTAAAACAACATTATGCTTTGAAGTAATATTAAAGCTTACAACTAAATTAAAGCTTACGTGTAAAAAATAAACCTACATATGTGTGTGTGAGATGTGGGCTATTATATCTGACAAAGAAGATTCTAGCCCTCTTGCCTTGCTCTCCAAACTTTTAATCTCATCCAATCATTTCTTCAATCATTTGAGCTTCTATTGTGGCCGTTTGATCAAATTGTGGACACCTGAGGATTGCCAGCTTGGCATTCTTTGATGTGACGTTTGTGCTAGTTTTGTGAGTGTTTTAGCACAAAAACCCACATTCCATTGTGCTTTCTCCATTACTGACGTGGCTTTGAGCTTGAGAGAGGGCTAATGAATCTCTTGATTTGACTTTAATGACCCTGCCATTGTACTTGTAAGCTCTTGAATTGACTTCCTTGCCCATCAATTTCTATTTGCCCTTTGGTTTACCCTGGGAGTGAAAGTGGGGCGATGGGTGAATAGTAAACGGGTTTCGCGCCTCTTTTTGACAGTTAAAACTGTTATAGTTTTGGGATATTACACAAATAGTCCTTGTCTTTCTTTTCCCTTTTTCAAGTTATAAATAACTTTCGGGAATTGCAAGTTTGGCCCTTGTGGTTTGTTATAAGAGGAAATGGGCTAAGGTTTTGGGCCTAAAGATCCGGATAAGGCCCATTTGGGTTTTTCAGGCCCAATAAGGGAGGAGGGGACATTTTTGGACTTTTGTGAGAGTTGAGGGTTAAAATGGAATGTTTTGGGTCTTGTTGACTTTTGTTGACCATGATTTGACTGAGGCTTGACTTTTCTGGCTTCGGCTTTGATTCTTTGGCTTCTTTTTGGTACTCTTCTGATTCTCGTGTCCGTGCTTGCTCGTTTTTGACTGTTTTCTTGTGATTTTTGGTATATCCGTTCCTGCACACACAAAACACAAATACAAGCATATTTTTGCCATTTTTGGTCTGTTTTGGGTTTAATTGGGTTATTTTAAGTACAAACGGATATATGTATTCTACACTTATCAGTGATCAGCTAAGGTTAGATTTCCTTAAAATTTTGTTGTGTTAGTTTTCCTATAAATATTAGGTCTTTTCTTTGTATTGAGATATCTTTGTGTTTTAATAATAAAAGCTTTTGCTTTATTCTTGGCGGTTTTTGCTAATATTTTTTTAATAATCGGTATTCGTTTGAATCAACGGTTGATGAAGTTTGCTTGATTATCGGTATTCTTTAAATCAACGATAGTTGGAAGATTGTTTCTAGTATTCATTGGAATCAACAGATTCAATTTGTTATCTCTTTTATTATTTCTGGTATTCATCGAAATCAACAGATTCAATTTGCTATCTCGATTTTTTTCACTACATCAGTTATTGCATAGGTCGAGTAAGTTTCGCGAACGTATAATATGATGTTTTGTTAATTGTTAGTAAAGCACTATAGATCGTCGTGAAGGAGATTTGTAGATCGTCATCTAAGAGTGTTGTGCACATTCAACAAAAGCAACATGTATCGTGGCTGGAGGGCTTCCTAATTTGACTCGTCTAAAGAATTAGTTTAAAGATAATCTTGTTTTAAAGTTGTTCGTCGATTCAGTGGTCAATCTCATTTTGTCATCTCTAAGCACAATAAAATTTTCATGAGTGTAACAAAACTTAATATCCTTAACAAAAGTAAGAAAGAAACTCATATCCATAACGAGTTACATGAATACCTTTTGAGACGTCGCAGTTATCACTTGTACGTGGCATTAACAAGGAAAGTAATCGCGTGGAGGAAATCAACACTTTATTAAAGTTTTATGTTTCTCCTAACGTGAGACAATTTCAGAGATGGGGAGCGGTCATCATGTGAAAAATATCTTCGTCTTGTAATTTCTTGGTTAAATTTCGCGGTCGCAATGTTTTTTTTGGAGGGTAGATCTATAACACCCATTAAATTAAAATATTCTAGTAATATTTACGCAACCGTTTAGATATATAATAAAATAATAACAATGTATCATGGACTTACTATTATATATGCTTGTATAATATAGGATCTAATCCTTGTGTATTTGAAACAAATCAAAGCTATGAGAACCAATTATATTTTTTTTAACATAGCTGGCTAGTTTAAATAAATAGTCTATATACATTCTTTTATAAATATTGATTTTTAGGCCCATAAGTAAAATAAACTCCTTATAAGATACCAGTGCAAATTCGTCAATAGGACTTAGTCAAAAAGGTATTTACGGTATGATTAATCAGTTACGAAAATTACAGGTTTTAATTATGAATCAGTTACGGTATTCAATACATTGCCCCTTTGGTCAAAGATATAAATCTGTATATATAAAAACACATCACATGTACCTGCGTCACAATATCACAACACCAAAACCCTAAACCTATCTAAACTAAAATACGGCAGCAAACTCAAAGTCCTCCAAATACGGGAGCATGCAACGGTAACGCGGGATAGCACACTCGAGTTTACGAGTTTGTGATTCTTATATATGGAGTGAGTTCTCATAATAAATTGCTGGATCCTTGTGTTCATAGCTGAATCGGTGTCCTTACTCGTCTGCAAAAATGATATGCCCTTTGTTTTCTGACAGGTAATCACTGAGTCCTAGTTTTGATCGCAAGTAGTTAATAAACAAGTCTAATTTGTTAGTTTTAATGGATATAGGACTGTCAGTTTTGACAATTAATATTGATGAACATAACTTATAAGTAATAGAATTCATCGAAACTAAAAAAAAAGAAGAAGAAGGTTTTATCAAATAGAGCTCGTTCTTGTTTTAGTGGAGAAGTAAAAAGTCTTTATGTTCATGAACTATGAAGTTGTTTACAAATTTTAGTAAAAGCAGTAGCTTGATTAAACTAACTTGTGATAATTAAGAATAATGTTTGCGTTTTGGTTAGTTCATCAAATTATACATGTGTTCCAAGTTTAAATGGGTTATAGTAGTACGTTTAGTGAGAGTAATTATGCAACAATGCGGCACTTGATTTTGGTCATTCAGGTGATTGTTACATATGGTCTTAAGTTTCTAAAACAATTTTTGTTCATCATTTCACCCTACTGTTAGTGCAACTAGTATGCTTATGCTGGTCTTTAAGTTTGACATGAAACTTTTAAATAATTTTTTTGTGTATAATACATATAATGTCAAATGGCTCTTTCGTGCAAAAATAATCAAAATAGACCACTTCTAATGAAAATATAGTACATAGCATAAGGCAAGGTATTTAGTTAATCATAAGCTTTAATTAGTAGTCGTTTGATTATGTAGATCATATATCATTTGATGGGGATGATAAGTTTGGACCTTGTTTTAGCATCGAGTTTGGCTAAGGTATGGATATTCCTCACCATTTTCTCTTTACCTTTGTTATGATATACCAATTATTTCGTTCGTTTGATTATTCGTACGGATATATCTACTCTATCTTTTTAAGCTTTAATTATTCGTACGGATATTCTATCTTTCACTCACGATACATATTATTTTCTTCTTGTTTATTTGTTCGCTTTGTTCGCTCTTTTGTTTGCATTTCTTATTTGTATAGATATTTCGTCCTTATAGTAAGGACACCTCATAACTTGATTCTCATTTGTTTCAGCTACTTTGATTCGTTTGATATTCCGTCTGAATTGCTATCCGTACTCATGACTCATTCATATTCGTTGATATTCTGTTTGATTTGATATTCGCATTCATGATTCCTTTGATCTTTGTTTGAAAGTGATATTAGATCCGTTATCTTGATTGAATTATTGGTAACTTGTTCAGTTTGCTTAAATCTTTGTCCGAGCTATTTGGACTAGTCATGGAGGTACCATAACCATGTCATTGATGCACCAATGTCATGACACTATCTGTGGCGGTGTGATTAGTCCACGACGTTCCCTTTGAATGATGGCATTTGAATATTATTAGCTTACATATGTATGTATACTCGTCATTGTACTTGTGTATATGGATATGACTTTGTTTTGCAGGGAGCGTATGGATTCATCCTAGGTACTTTGTTCCGTTCAGTTCAGGTGAATGGTTGTGTGTGTGCTATACACCCCATATCACATTTGGTACATCAGGAGTTGCAAATCCTGTGTAAAACTTATTATGTGGCTATATTGTTATATCTGTTTAGGGTCTATTCATGTATCATGTTTAGACATTTATCTGAGCTCGTGGGCATTCCTTCGTGTTCTTGATTCTTATTCATTTGATTCGTATTTCGTATGATATTTGTTTAGTAGGTTCTCGTGATTCGTTTCATTCATTCTTTTGTCTTATTACCTTTTTATTATTATATCTGTTCACTGAGCTTTTTAGCTCACCCGCATTTCTTTTCCTCGCGGCAGGTAACTAGGGGAAGTTGGGATTCGAGTGAAGAGTGCATAGGAGCTCATATTGGACTATTTTGATGGACTAGCATACCACATCTACACTATAAGTTGTTTAGAAGTTGGATTTTGGATCCGTTGCCATCATAGAAGATCTTTATGTTATAGATTTTGTATTGCCTTAGTAACTGGTGTAATTTTGCCAACCATTTTAGTAAAGTCTTCCGCTTGCATATGTTTTGGTTCCGTAAATGTGACATTCGGGCCTGTTTCGGGGCGGGGTGTTACAACTATGGTATCGGAGCCAGGTTCTGACTTGTAGTATTTAAGTTATGACCTGTGAGGATTGACTCTAGGTTTTGACATGCTAGTATCTAAGTTATTATCTCTGAGGATTTGCGCTAGCTTTCGTCGGGAAAAGATAATAAAATAAACTTAAGTTATGACCTGTGAGGATTGGGTAGACTATATGTTAGGACATTCGTTTCCGTATCATTCCTTTACGTCAATTTGATTCAGGTTCGTGGTTTTAGTTGAGTTTCTTTGAAGTTCATTTTTGTTCGTATACTAAGAAATACGTAAGAGTGCGCATCGAAAGCGTAGTGATCAGCTAAGGTTAGATTTCCTTAAAATTTTGTTGTGTTAGTTTTCCTATAAATATTATGTCTTTTCTTTGTATTGGGATATCTTTGAGTTTTAATAATAAAAGCTTTTGCTTTATTCTTGGCGGTTTTTGCTAATATTCTCTTAATAATCGGTATTCTTTTGAATCAACGGTTGTTGAAGTTTGCCTGATTATCGGTATTCTTTGAATCAACGATAGTTGGAAGATTGTTTCTGGTATTCATTGGAATCAACAGATTCAATTTGTTATCCCTTTTATTGTTTCTAGTATTCACCGAAATCAACAGATTCAATTTGCTATCTTGATTTTTTTCACTACATCAGTTATTGCATAGGTCGACTAAGTTTCGCGAACGTATAATATGATGTTTTGTTAATTGTTAGTAAAGTACTATAGATCGCCGTGAAGGAGATTTGTAGATCGTCATCTAAGAGTGTTGTGCACATTCAACAAAAGCAACATGTATCGTGGCTGGAGGGCTTCCTAATTTGACTCGTCTAAAGAATTAGTTTGAAGATAATCTTGTTTCAAAGTTGTTCGTCGATTCAGTGGTCAAGCTCATTTTGTCATCTCTAAGCACATTAAAATTTTCATGAGTGTAACAAAACTTAATATCCTTAACAAAAGTAAGAAAAGAAACTCATACCGATAACGAATTACGTGCATACCCTTAGAGACGTCGCGGTTATCACTTTGTACGTGTCATTAGCATGGAGAGTAACCGAGTGGAGGAAGTCTACACTTTATTAAAGTTTTATGTTTCTCCTAACGCGAGATAATTTCAGAGATGGAAAGCGGTCATCATGGGAAAAATATCTTCGTCTTGTAATTTCTTGGTTAAATTTCGCGGTCGCAATGTTTTTTTAGGAGGGTAGATCTATAACACCCATTAAATTAAAATATTCTAGGAATATTTACGCAGCCGTTTAGATATATATAATAAAAATCATAACGGAATGTTCACATTTTTTTCATTAGTTACGTATTATTTTTGGATTCGATCTAAATTTCGGGGACAAATTTTTTTTAGGGTGGTAGAATTATAATACCCAAAATTTCTAAATAAATAACAATGTATCATGGACTTACTATTATATATGCTCGTGTAATATAGGATCTAATCCTTGTGTATTTGAAACAAATCAAAGCTATGAGAACCAATTATATTTTTTTAACATGGCTGGCTATTTTAAATAAATAGTCCATATACATTCTTTTATAAAGATTGATTTTTAGGCCCATAAGTAAAATAAACTCCTTATAAGATACAAGTGTAAATTCATCAACGGGACTTAGTCAAAAGGTATTTACGGTATGATGAATCAGTTACGAAAATTACCGGTTTTAATTATGAATCAGTTACGGTATTCAATACATTGCCCCTTTGGTTAAGGATATAAATCTGTATATATAAAAACACATCACATGTACCTGCGTCACAGTATCACAACACCAAACAAAAAATACGGCAGCAAACTCAAAGTCCTCCAAATACTGGAGCATGCAACGGTAACGCGGGATAGCACACTCGAGTTTCGGGCAGAGTTGGCGATCAAGTAGAGTTCATGTTCGGGTACGAGTTTGTGATTCATATATTTGGAGTGAGTTCTCATAATAAATCGCTGGATCCTTGTGTTCATAGCTGAATCAGTGTCCTTACTCGTCTGCAAAAAATGCCCTTTGTTTTCTGACAGGTAATCATTGAGTCCTAGTTTTGATCGCAAGTAGTTAATAAACAAGTCTAATTTGTTAGTTTTAATGGATATAGGACTGTCAGTTTTGACAATTAATATTGATGAACATAACTTATAAGTAATAGAATTCATCGAAACTAAAAAAAGAAAGAAGAAGCTTTTATCAAATAGAGCTCGTTCTTGTTTTAGTGGAGAAGTAAAAAGTCTTTATGTTCATGAACTATGAAGTTGTTTACAAATTTTAGTAAAAGCAGTAGCTTGATTAAACTAACTTGTGATAATTAAGAATAATGTTTGCGTTTTGGT